>VDFB02379711.1:195928494-196208963 GCA_007258455.2 Sequoia sempervirens | reverse complement strand
TGAATGACCTTCATTGCCCTTCTCCATTTTCTGCAATATTATGTTTTCCCTCAGATTTTTGATGAGCAACTATGACTATGTCTATGACCTAAGCAAATATTGAAGGATTCTATTCAAAAGCTACAAAATGTAAGTATGCAAGTATGAAGCAAGCCTAAAGTCTGAAGCATGAAATCACAAAGTCAAGAGATATGAAGTCAAGAGCATGAAGTGTGTCAAATGAGGCCAAAATTTCCTTTTTTATAGAAAAGCCAATTTTGGATGAATGGCCAAGATTGAAAGTTGAGAGATGCCCTAAGATCAAAGATTGAAATTAAATGTGACAACCAGCAATTAGGGTTAGGGAAAAAATTGAAATGAAGGGTTGAGATTTGATTTTAGAAAAACTCAAATCAATGGACCAGAATGCATGTGACAAGGAGATATTAGGCATAGAAAAAGAGGCTGTTGTAAAATCACATAATAATTTAAAATTATTTGATTTAAAAGGTTGAGTCACCTTTTGAATTAAAAATTAATTTAATTCAAAAATAGTGGGGTCATGTGATAGTAAATAATGATTTTAAATTATTTACTTGGTGGGAGAAAAAGAAAAGTGAAATTTTAAATAAATGATTTTATTTAAAATTAGAAAAAGCCAAGGTGGACAATAATTAAATAAATTATAGAAATTTATTTAATTATATTTAAGAGGACATTAGAAATTAATGTTGTATTTAAATAATTAGGAGGAAATAGATAGGAAATAATAATTAAATAAATTTGGGAATTTATTTAATTATAGAGAGACAAGAAATTAGTGACGCATTTAAATAAATAAATATAATTTATTTATCTAAATAGTCAGGAGGAATAAAAGATGTGAAATAATTAAATAATTGAGAATTATTTAATTAATAGTCGAATTTGGACTATAGGACATAATTAAATATTTAATTATGTGAGAAGAAATATGGAGAAAATAAAGTTTGTAGGTCTAGGTCAATTTTATGTGTCTACACTTAGGGTTTGAATTTCATAGATTAATAAATTTAATTGCACAAAAATATACAAAAGTATATTTTGTAAAAAAATATATTTTACTTTTTGTTGAAAATCCATAAAATATTATAAAAATTACATTTATGCAAAATATTGATTTGGGGACTTTACAAATGATACAAGTTGTAGCAAGATTTTTATGAATCCTATTTTGCAATAGCATTCTAAGCATATGGATATCTACTATCATTTTCTCGTGTATAGTATAGAGGTGTGGGGTGATTGATTCAAAAATAAGTAGATAAATTTGGATTGGGTTGATTCTTAAGCTGGGAACATGTTCCGAGTAATCTTAAGTCTGATCACAAATTATTTTAAGAGATTGTCGCTAGAATGAATATATGGTGAGTGTGGTTGGAAGATAACTTGTAGGAATTCTTGGTGATCATATAAAGCATCATGATAGTGCTTATGGATGTATTAACTTATCATTTTTTATTTCACAGTAGTTTAAGCATTAATATAATGTTGAGTATTTGTGGTTGAAATAATTCCTTTAGTTTTTGACAAAGTAATTTTAAAGGTAGAAGATGATGTTGAAGTGTAGTCTTTCGCTAATAAAGTGTAGCAAGGTACATTATCTTAATGAATTCATCGTTGAAGTATATCTTTTGGATAACAAAGTACTATAGTGTGCATTCAACTAATGAAGTGGCATGAATGGCTATAGAAGTTGAAGGCAACTAATAAAGTCAAAAAATAGATTGTTGTAGCATACAACTTATTATTGAAGTGGTCAAATATTTTTTTGAAGTGTATGGGTGTGAATTTTGTATTTTAAGAGTTGATGTGGCCATTAACTTTGGAAAATATTGTGTGGCTTTATCTTGCTCATGTTGAATTTTTTGGGTGGTGAAATACAAAGTCCAAGCAAATCTGATTTTTTAACAACTATTAAAGGAGGCTAATAAAATAGTATTATTCTTACTATGTGGAAGATAAATATAGAAAACCTCTTTATATGACTATTGGAATTTTTGGGATGGTCAATTTAATAAATTCCTAGATAGTTGGGCAATTATAAATATCTAATTGTTTAACTTCGACAACAACCATTCATTTCATAGGGAATTTTGAGCAACCATAAGGGAGATAAAAGGGGAAATTTGAGACTATTTTAAGGTTCAAATAGCTCATTAAGTGCCTCTTTTATAAAATATAAACAAAATACAAGGTATTATTGAGTTTTATTATTTTAGGATCAAAGAGGAGGTAGGGGAGTGTGATTAAAAATTTGTAAAATTTCTAGAAGACCATATTGTGGTGTTGTAACCATCTTTTGGTGTTGATTAGTGATGGGATGTTGAATATATGTACTCTTCCTAGAGTTTTTTGTCAAGCTTTGATTTTATCTAGAAGAAAAATATTGTCATGTGTGATTTTTCCTTGTATGTGCTCTATTATTTTTAATCCCTTCTTTTTTTGGACTGCAAGAATTGAGTAACCCCTTATAAATTGCAATGCGCCTAGTAAACTTTTTTCATGTGACCAATGATGTTGGCATGACACACCCTCTGATACCACAAGGATAGGGGTGAGACTAGACCTCGTGACCTCTTTCCTACAGCATAATGATTTATCCAATCGAACTAGGCCCTCCTCCCCTATTTTTAATCCCTTCTTGTTATTCATTGTTGCATAGTATTTTATTAAGAGGAAGTGTGAGTTGACCTAGTAAGCTATAATTGATGAGTCATTGAGATCATAAGTTCAATGATTTAGGGATCAATGATGAGCTTGATTATGTTCCACCAAGCAACTACCAATGAGAAGTTGAGATGCTAAGAGTGTGGCTTGAGAAAGTGAAATTTTTATTTCTTACAAAGAGGAATATTGAGTTTGTTTGTTCATAAAAAAACTTTGATTAGTGTTCTATTTATTTCTTAAGCCTCAAGAAACCTCCTATTTAAATATTTTATAATGCTATATTTTTATAAAAACATAGAGTTTCAGATGAGAATTCTCTCTCTAGCTTATTTTTTATGAGATATCTAAAATTAGTGGGTCATGTTCATAGGAAGTACTTACTATTTCTATAATTTATCATTTGTAAGTTATCATTGCATCATAAATCCACTTTAAATACACAATTAGGTTTTAATAAATCAAAATAAAATCATTCAATGATCCTAAGTTGATATCCAAACAACTAGTGCAGAAAGAATTTTATCATTTATTAATTAGTATGAAAACCAAGTTTCCATTACTTCTTCTCACCCCTACTAGTGTAAAAGGAAGTGAACCCCTTCATTTGAAGATGCACTAATCCCAATATATTAATTTCCAAACATTATTATTTTCCATCCCACCCCCTCACCCAAAGGATCTTCTACTTCTTTTGATGCTTTATCAATTGATATATTTAGTTATTCTTATTGTGAGAACATTATCCATGATCCCTATGATGATGATCCCCATGATAAAAATTCTCTATCATTGATTTTACCTAGCTGGTATCCTTCTCGTGTTCATGAGATCCTCATAGATGACATGGACCTAGAAGAATTTAGCCCATTTTACCCTTTACCACAATTTTTTTTGATAACTCACATCATGACATTGATAAATCTCTACCGTCTAAGCATTCCCCTTTTGATATAGATCCAATTCATCCATTCATCAAACCATCATTATTCCTTCCTATCATTATTGTTTCCCCCATTGTTCCTACTTTCACATGACCCACCACTTTACTCTTCTATTAATCTTTAATCTCCCTTTGTGCCACTTTTCACTTCATCTACTATACATCTTCATTTCTATATGATCCATCACCTTTTCCAAATTGGAAATTACAACATTCTCATCTACCTCGTCCTTCTAATAAGTGGACCGCCTTACGTATCGCTTCCCTGTAATCGTCTACATTTTACCCATGCGTCCGCACATTGGACAAATCCGTTATTCATTTCCTATCGTTATTGTTTCCCATTTGAACCTGCTGCGCTTTCCGCGATACCACCTTATATTGATCTTTAGTTTCCCACTCACGTCGCTTTCATACCGTCACTGGCATGCATCTTCATTGTCTGTATAGGATCCAATCGCAGCACTTTCCAGGTGATTGCTGGCGATTTCTCAAATCACCACCTCATGCACCTTCAATAGGGTGGACATGCCATCACTCCGGCTGGCTTATGCATCACGTTTGTCATTTTAAATCGCATTTTGACTAAGCATGAATAATTTTACAAATGTGATGGAATAACTTACACTTTGAGAAACCTATCATGATGTTTTATTATTTATATCTTTTAGATAGTATAATACTATCATAATACATTTATCATTTTCCCTCCACCACTTTCTATATCATTTAGATCACAACATTCTTAATTAGTATTATAAAATAATGAACACATTTATAATTTCCATCTACTTCCTTCTAGTGCTATCATTATACACCCTATTCTCATCCTATAGAAAACCTTTCACTCCCTTCCCATATTACAACACACTTCCCCACTTTTCATCCTACATCCGCGCGCAAAGGCAACTTTATCTTTCACTTGGCGAACCAGCTCCGCCGTTAATTTTGCGAAACCTGTTAAAGGCACCAACCCCTCTAGGTCAACACGGTTTTCCGTAAATCCGCTTGCGACATGAATTCTTTATTCCTAATTCTGTTAGCAGGCTGATCCTTTTTATTTGAAGTTCTTTGTGAGCCCTAGTCCCCTATCTATGTTATTCTCATGTTTATTTAATTTAAAGACGTTATTACATCAATTTACAATTTCATTATTTAAATTTTCAAAAATTTAAGAAATATAAAGGTAGGTTATGTTTGTTTGAAAAGTTAGAAATTTAAGCTTAATATTTTAAGCACATAATAAAAAACAAAACAAAAAATTGTGTTAACATAGCAAGTATAAAAGTACAATAATTATCATATCAAGAAATAGTTTTGAGAGATGCACGTATTTCGCATATACAATTCAATTTTGATTCAAATCAATAAAGTCTAAGCCAAATCCTAAGAGGACGGAGCATTTGCGAGGTGTAAAATCATACTGAATAATAATTATTTCCATACACACTGTACTCTCAAACTTCTGGTTGTGATCCTCACTTATTTTCCATGGAGAATTCCGTTGTGCAGAGGGGACAAGTATTGTGGGTCTCAAGCCATGGCTGAATACACTCAGAATGGAATACATGTCGGATTTTACAAGGAATTTCAGAAACCTCTTCTCCCATTATAAACTCGTCCCTGCAAACTGCACAAAGAAGTCCATCGTCAACATGAAGAGCTGAAATGATTACAGTGGGCAGTGCCTCTACCATTTGTTTCGACTTTCTTTCATTCTCTATTATCTGCGTAATCCTTTCCACCACGGAATAGAAACTTCGAAAGGCCTCACGTATCCACTTAATATCGTCAGGGAATTCATCCTCGTGAAGTTCAATACAACGAAACTCAGAAAGTAAAGAATCATGACGGGTGATAAGCTGTTGCAGAAGACAAGGCAGAGCTTCACGGTTCATTAAGCAATCTGCCTGCATGAATACCTCTGTGGCGTCATTACGTAATTCCCCCATATGATGTTGGAGGCTTTTGCACCACTCTGCCAACACCTCCTCCTCATTCTCTTTGCAACCCATCTGCAGAGCCATTGCTTTACTCTACTGTTTTTCTTCTTACCACGGGTAGCAAATTAATGGAGTGAAAAGATTGTCAACTGGTAAGCAAATATGTGAATGGATTGCAATCCTCTTGATGTTATATAGTGAATGAAGCGTTAAAGGATTATTTCTTATTTCTTGTGGTGTCCCTTCAAAACAAGTGACTAGAATTAATCCAGATTCAAGTGAGTTTATGGACAAGTTTGTTTATGCTGATCCAGCTATACGAGCTTTTAGTTGGCGATGTTTATATCAAGCCATGCTGAGATTAGGATGAAGTGATCTTTGTTTAAATTATTTTTTTATCTTCACAATTTCATATATAGATGTGCTCCATAAGTCCTAATATGTCTACAATGATTTTGGAATGAGTGGGTAAATGTCCTTACGAATAAATTTGAAATTTGAATTAGAAAAGTAAAGGGTTTAGATTCATGAATGTAGAATAAGGAAAGTTCACACCTACAAATTTAATCTAGGGTGGTATATATATATATGGAATAGAAATGTAGGGATTATTGGTAGAAGAGTATGGTATATGGGATGTTATTAGCTAATTTTACGTACAATTATGACACTTGTAACTTGATTAAATTACATTTGCAACTTTTCAATACTCTTCATAAAATGAATAGCTAGTCTTAATGAAATAGATACTTAATATTGGTGTATAAATGACAATTCATGTTCTTTCCTTGTTTATTTAATTTTAGGCTTCGACCAACAATTACAAGTTCATTAGACAACCACTAATGAACTTGACCCCAATAAAATGGCTCATGATTTTCTATTATACTATGAAATGAAATTTATAGGCATTATAGAGGAGAATCTCTACTTTTCAAATATGTAATTATTTAGTAATAGAATCCTTATTTTTAAATTATTTATTAATTTTCAAACACAATGTCTCACAAACATGAAAATGTATATAGTTTAGTTTTTAAAACATTATGATCTCAAGCTAGATATTATAATTTACACATTCAAAAATAATATTTCTTGTTAGAATTATTTTAGATCAAGGTGGTCAAACATAAAGCAAATAGATTTTATACCTTAATCTCATTAAATAATTAATAAAATATATTTAAAAATATCCATCTCAAGTCTCAACATTACTTTTATTTGTCCATAAATTGATTTGAAAATTAATCTCTTTTCCTAGTCCCAAGATCATTTGTACATGTGCATATTATTGAAATTATTAAAGTTGAATAAAGAGACCACTTTAATACTTTAATTACTTAGTCTTCTTGTATAATCTATTTATTGGTATACATATTTAAAAACTAGAAATACAATTATGCATTTCATATTTCTACACCATGTTCAAATTGTATCTAGAAGTGCTTCAAATTAATACTTCCAATATAATTAAATTTATTTTTAAAGTGAAAAGTTACCCCTTTATTGCGAAGCTCTTATTAACTTTCTCTCACCTAAAGGATATTTGTATATTACTTTACCATTCTTGAATAGTTTTTTTTTTTTAAAACTCCATTAAAACCTATATAATTAAGAATAATATGCAATAGTTACTATCTACAATACATTTTAAAATAGTACCAAGCCATAAATTAGATTAAAAAGCCAACTATGATAAAAATGAAAATGATGATACAATGGTCTAACTATAAAGATAAAGATGTCATTTTGTAGATGGATCAATAAAAGGGCTCCAAATAGGTGAATTAATGTAAAATGCCTCCAACTAAGTAAATAAAGTTGGGAAACCTCTATAGACATGCAAATAAATATAATCTTGTTACTATAAAACATAACTTAATCCATAATGACATATTTTCCCCTAAAATTGATTACATACAAATGATGCAAAGAATTAGAAAAAATGAATAAAAATGATAAATAATTGTAAAACATAGAATCATATGATAAGTATGTAAATATGGTTTAAATATCAATGAATGTGTAATAATATTTTCTAGACACTATAAGAAAATGATAAAAGTTAAGAATGTTTATAACAATGTGAAAGACCCACCATGATAAACTAAATATCTAAGAAACTAAGTAAGAGATAAAAAAATCATTTGAAAATAATATTTCTCTTATCGTACACATATAAGAAAAGAAGGATAGCCCTAGGAGCTAGATATGAAAACATGTAAGCACATAAAACATATATTATATATTTATGGATAATATTGTGTAATGGTTGCATGAGAATTTTAACCACTACACTAGATCCTATAAGAAAAGAAGGATATCCCTAGGAGCTAGATATGGAAACATGTAAGCACATAAAACATATATTATATATTTATGGATAACATTGTGTAATGGTTGCATGAGAATTTTAACCACTACACTAGATCCTATAAGAAAAGAAGGATAGCCCTAGGAGCTAGATATGGAAACATGTAAGCACATAAAACATATATTATATATTTATGGATAACATTGTGTAATGGTTGCATGAGAATTTTAACCACTACACTAGATCCTAATTCTTTTAAATTATAGACCCTCTTTGAAATAAAACTTAGATTTAATTATTCTCTAGATGATTTTTCACTAATCACTTGATTTAAATTTCTCATCCTTAATTGTATTCTAAGCCTGTTAATTTTTAATGTTTGACTAATAGGCTTGAAATACTCTTATATCTCACTATATAATTCAAGTTTCATGTGGTTCTTTACCTTAATATTTTTCATATTACGTTTCTCTAAAGGCCTAAAAGAGCCTTGTGGCTTATTCAGTTGTGATTATTTATGTACCATTTAGAATTACTACCCATTTTTAAATCTATTCTACAAAATATGTTCAATAATTCTTATTACCCATGGACCTAAGCTTCTATTGATTCCAAATATATTAAACCCTTCCTTGAGTCTCTTTTAAGTCTCTAATTATATGCATCGACCCAACACTATTTAAGGATTTAATTTACTATCTACCTTGTATCTAGATTTTTTTAGCATTTGGATCTAAAATCCCTAAGGAGATTGAGACTAACTAAGTTAAAATTGTTTAAGCCCATTTTTTCTTATACCTGTCATTTAGAGTTTAAAATTTGATACTATAAGGGAGTTGAAATATCTAGTGTTCCTTATATCATTATAACTTCTAATTTAGCTAGAGTTCTTGTATCTAAAATTTTAATATTTTTTAATCTTAAGATAATTGAGAATTCTAGAACTAAGATAAATTGTCTAATTTAGTTTAGATTTTGTGTTCATGGGAAAAATATTTGCTTAACTCTAGAAAAAAATCTAAATCCAAACAAACATCACAATTACCCTCAAAATTATTGTTTATAAAATTATTAGAGAAAATATTTGAGTCTAGAGAGCTATTTTTTCCTAGATCTAACATGTCATCAAATCCACATCATTCTTCTTTCAAATTTATTTGTTAACCTAATCTAAGCCTAGATGATTAAATTGCTCAACTCTTTATCACTCCCTACAATGAAGTACAACCATTGATCTTAATACCCTTCTCCATAATGAATTTTAGTTTTCAATCAGTGAGAGATGAGAATGTGAATTAATTGGGCACATGCAACCTAATAAACTTGAAATTGATAACTACTACAATATATCTTACAAAATTTGACATGTAAGATTATCCCAAGAATATATTTCATGGAGCTAGTTACTAATGAAAATTATACATTACTCATCAATAAATTTTATGATCATTTTATTGATGGATAATATTTAAGGATCATATTTCCTTCTTTCAAGAGATTAATTGACTAATAAGATTATAGGGATTTATCTTGACAATATAATTAGATTTTATTTAGAAATAATTATTAAAAATAAGCATTTAGTTTGAAGATGGCATGGACATATTTGTTAATCTAGAAGAAGATAACTTTAATAATCTATTGTGGAAATTAAACCTATTTTGTGTAGCATTTGGAGCAAGACTATTAGAAGAAAAATCCATAATCTTAAGCTTAGAGAACTCCCCCTGAGTGGTTAATACAAAATATAATTTTCAATGGGGAGGACCAAATAAACAAGTTAGATACTTGGGTATTCCTTTTGTTGTGAACCCAAGTCTATAAGATATGTGGGAGTGGATATAAAAGATAAAATTGAAAGGAAACTAAATCATTGGAATAAACAGTATCTGTTTAGGTGAGAAATAGGGTTAATGACAATGAGTTGACAAAGTGATGAACTACTTAATTTCCCACACAAAACACAACAATTTATGTAATTATGAGGGTCAAAAGATGTAAATAAAAATAGAAAATGACCCTAGAACTATTATAGCAACTATGAGGGGAGTTTTTAGAGCTCAGAATGGTGTGTACCTTGTCAAAAACTTGTTATTTTTAGGCCACAGAGGACTCATTCACCTTCAATGGAAAATGGGTCCCTATTAGGGTAACTAAGATCTAGGTTCTATTCCTTGATGTCTGCACTCTCAGGTCCTTGGTTTTCAGATTCTAAAAACCGATAGATAATTTTGGAGCTTCAATTATTTGATTTTAAACTTTGAATGACAACTCTAACAATTTTGCTCCAAACTTTCTCCACTTGATCTTCAACCTATAAATTTTCAACCACACATTCAAGGGAAGAAAAACTTGTTGTTTGTTAGTGAATGGGGGTTTACCTCGGTCAAACCCCATGTAGGTAATTAAACCAAATGATGAAATAAATGAATTGAAGTATGTAATTGATATCACCTTGGATGATGTCTTGTGAAATAAATCTGCAAACTAGCATGTAGTGGCCATGAAGAATGTAGATCTTGGATCTTTGAATATAATATGAACAATGCTTGTAAGTAGATCTTCAATGCTACATCCACTTCTTAGCTCAACAACACACATGAATGGATCAAACCCTTGTCATGATGATATGATCTTGAATTGTTGCAATAGACTCTTGAAGTATGCGTTGAAATGCCTTATGAATTCTCTTGAAATGCTCTATAATGCTCTCTTGAAATTTTTGGAATGCGTCATAAAATTTCTAGGTGAAAAAATGTGAATTAACCCCTTATTTATACTAAATTAGGAGATTAACCTCAAAATTCAAACAATCAAGGCCGACACCAGATCTAGAAAGAAACTTTTTAAAATTCCCACTAGAATGAAATTTAAAAGGGGGGTCTCATTGAGGGAGGACCCATTCGCCACCTAGGGCGAATGGGTCCTGGCTCAGTTTTCCAGGACCTAACCCTGGGGGATGAAAAGAAATAAAATCCCATTTTAGATCAACTAATATAAGGGAGGACTCATTCACCACCTAGGGAAAATGGGTCCTGGCACCATTTTCCAGGACCTAAATTTGCCCAATTGAATGTTATATTATTTAAATCATGGGTGTTGGGATAGATCTTCGGGAGGTATCAAAATTAAGGCTTAAAATTGGAATTAAAGGGGTTAATTGACAACAATTAACCACAATTAATTAAGACCACCCTAGATAAATGTGAAAGTGCTTTACAACACTTTACAACACTTAAATAAGGTACAACTTGAAATGCATTTACTAAGAAGGGGAGCTCATTAAGCTTAATTAAGAATAAATTCTAGAAAAGTGTGAAAGTGTGTTACAACACTTCACAACACCTTTTCAAAGGAACAATTAAGGAATTTTTTAATCAAATAAGGCCTTAGAATGATGTGAATGGATGCAACATATTACAACACCACTCCAAGATGTAGTTAAGTCCATTTTATGTCAATTATCCAAATCAAGTTTGAAAAAGGATTACTTTTTTCGACACTACAATATCTATCCTTGGTAAGAAAAATTTAATTTTGTCAAAAAATTCTTCCATCCTACAAAATATTACTAGATTATATGTGGTTATTTAGTAGACATCAAATAATAAAAAATTACAGATACAGTGTTGTCATTGATGTCAACATTGTGGTTTGAAAGGTCTACTTTGATGATCAGTTGATTTGGTGCATATATGTGTTTGAAATGATGGAAATCTAGTATAGAGATGTAGATGTTTTGCTCCAGTATAGAATAGATGAGTTAGTTATTTGGCTAAGTGTCAGAACACATTTTTTAGTCTACAGAGCATCAATTTTTTGGTCTACATTGATTCATCTTGAAGTATAGATTGCTTTATGGTTGTAAGAAAATTTTGTTGGAGGTCAAAAGAGTCTAAATCCAAAATTTCATATTATTTTTCTCTCTGGTGTAGAAGTTATGAGTAACAAAGTATCGAGTCTATCAATGACAGTGTTTCTAGTGTGAAGTGTATGTTTCTATTAGTCTGCATCTCACCATGAAAGAATATTTGGTCTTGCATATTTGTGAGAGTGTTTATAGATTTGAGTTGCATTTATGTTCCAAGTGGCATGCAGTTTGGAGGTTCGCGTGTCGATTTGAGGATGTTCAATTGGTGTATTTTGGTGTTAGGTCACCAGTGATGCCAACCTAATTTGTTTGAGGTTGTGCGGAGTTTAAATAAGTATTGATCCATTATGTGGGAGCTATTATAGGTTCATTCCAACCTATCTAATGTGTTACAATTTTTTAATTAATGTGTGAAGTGTGTATGTTTAACCTTGAGCTAAAAAGTTATTGTTTTGAATGGTACATCTAATTAGGCCGACGTAATTGATGTTGTAGGTTCTTGTGAAGGTAATGGGTATAAATTATAGAAGATATTTTTTGGTGTTGAAGATCGATGATGAAGTTGAGGGTTTGAATTCCTAAACAAAGAATGTGAATGTGATGTGAGTGCAGAGCAGAGTAGAGTGTTAGAGAAAAGTAATATGAAGTGTGTTAATTCAGTATTTTGAGCTTCAGTGGAACTATATTTCTTGCATATTGTAGATGCATTTGTAGCAATTCAAATATTGATAGTGAGCCACCCCTCTCTTATGTTTCTCTTATCCTTTGGAAAGTGAGTCCACCTGGAAATGAGCCTTTTTGTAATATCTTATACTGGTTATAATATATTGTGATCTAATCCTCATCATGGTTTTCCCCTTTTTGGGTTTTCCACATAAAAAATCGTGTTCATATGTTATATGCTTTGATGGTTTATTTAATGGTTTCTTTCCTTATTGTAATTTGAATATGATGTATAAATGGTTAAGTGGTTTCAAATAATACTAATTCACCCCCCTCTCGGTATTCTAGGTGTTCAACAATTGGTATTAGAGCTTAGTTCATTCAATTGGCTTGATCATTGAGGTAGATCTTGGAATTGAAAACATGCTTACTAGGAAGTATCCTACTCCTCTGAAAGAGTTTCCTATGGTAGGATTTACTGAAGAAGACTGGAGTGTTGATATGGAAGGAGAACTCAAATTTTCTCTGGATGACTTGGATAAAGTAGAATATGAGAACGGAGATCTCAAAAAAGATCTTAGTGATGCAGATGAATGCATTAAGATATTGAGAGAGAAACTCAAGAAAGTTGCAGAAAGGATCAAAGATCTCAAGCAATCAAATGAGATCATTCTTAGCCTGAAATTGTAGATTGAAGAAAGTATTTAAGAGTTGAAGACTGCTTGAATGCTAAGCTAAAAATAAAATCTAAAGAATGCTTAAATCTTGAAGAAGAAATTGTAACTTTGAGATCAAATCTAGATAGAGCAAAGAATCAATATGATTTCTACAATGCTTGATGAAAATATTGCAAATTAGAAGAATTCTAAAGATAAAGGTGGATTAGGCTTTGAAAATAGAGAAATTTCAAAGGAAAATCAGATACCAAGTGCTAAAAAGAAGAAAATGAACAAATGAACAAGAAGAGCAATGGAAAGAAAGGCCAAAATTAGAGGAAAATTTTCAAAAGATGACCAATCAGACAACCAAATACACAAAGGTACCATCTTTTAATGGTTTTTTTTATTACTGCAATAAATTTGGACATAAGGCTATGGAATGTAGAAGCAGAATGAATCAAAATGTTCAATCGTTTCCCAATTAGTGTTTTATATGCAAAATATTTGGCCATAAGGCTAGTGAATTCAGAAATCAAATGATGAATGGCTATAACAATGGTATGATGTTTCAATCTTTCAATGGCTACTATTATGCATGCAATGGATTTGGACATAAAGCTAATCAATGAATATCCATAATGGACTAGAAGTAAGCTTGTTCAAAATGTCAAATATCAAAAATGCAATAAGTTAGGACACATTGCAAAGTTTTGAAGAAGTAAGAATGTAAAGGTTGATTCGGTAAAGAAGAATGATCCGATGAAAAAGGTTGATCTAATAGAGATGAAGAAAGAGATGGATAAGATTTGGAGAAAGAAGGAAGAGAGAGAAGTCAAGACTGAGTCTATGCCATCTTTTGGTGTAGATGTCCCCTCCAGAAACTAAGTTAGGAGCTTTGTCTCAAGGGGAGTTTTAATAGACAATCATTAAGCCCCTACCAATGATATGGTGTTGATGCCTTCAACACATGGATATGAGATGTAGGTCAATATGCTTGATCTATTGGTGAAAACACTGATGGAAAATATCAGAGTGTGGAAGTTTGTGGAGAAATTGAAGGTGACTATGCATTACAATTAGGGTTATCAGCTTTTGTGATTAACTCCAATCAGTGTATTCAATGTGAATTAGGTTATTTTCAAATAGGTTTTATAAGTGATTTAACATTTTTCTGTCATTTAAAAATGAGTAATTGAAGAGAGAAGAGTTGTGAAGGAGCGAGGTGAAGCATTTCAAAAGTTCTTGTGCACAAGCTTGAAGATGGTAACACTAGGAAACAAGTCATTATGTTAAGGAAAATGGACAAGTGCATCTTCCAAACCTAGAATCCATCATGATCCACCATTAGCTAGAACCTTCAATCATGAACAATTCTTGATCAAATCTTTGAAAAAATGAGCTTGAAGACCTATAAATACAAACAAAATGCTACTCCAAGACTTCAACTTTGAATGCTTGAATGTTCTCCAAAATTTCTCCTTGATCTCTCAAACTTACTATCTCTCCTCTAGTTTGAAATGGTGAAAGGAACTAGGTTTAATAGGCTTCTTCTCTAATTTATTGATTATTAGATCCTAATAGCCAACACTTAAAACTTGAATTTGAGACATTAAAATATGGCCAAAAAAATATTTAAATTTTAGTTTTGGGACTTAAATGGAAGTCATTCACCCATGGATGAATGGGTCCTAGCCTATAATTCCAAGACCAATTTGTTTTGGGTCATTAATTGATTAAATGCATTTATTCAATGCATGTTTTAATGTTAGAAAATGATAAAAATAGGCCTTGGGATGCACAATAAAGGTAATTAGGGGCCTATTTAGGAAGGGTAAAAGTGCATAAATACAAGGTCACTAAAATAGCTCCAAACTAAGTGTGAAATTATACTATTACCTAAAAGGAGTACATTTTTCTACACTACAGTTGTTAAGAGGAATATTTTACAAAAGGGTAGACCTAAGGTTTTGTTTAGGAAGATATCAATAATCTCTTCCTCATGCACCAAGATATCCTCTCTAAGAGGGCATGCATTCGGAGAGAAGGATACATGAGCTTCATCTTATGTTGGAGAATTATTACTAAAGGAACAAAATAAAACATCAACCAAGTAGTTCAAAGAAGACATCATTTTCCCAAAACACTCAGGAATTTTTGCCAATAATAACATAATGCTTTTAAAAGGTGCGGGACAACTAAGAAGGGGGAGTGAATCAGTTGTCACTCATTCAAATTAAAAACTTCAACAGTTATCAATCCCACAACAACACTATTTTGTTATTAAGTATGAACATGAAATGTAGATAACAAAAAGACACCAATTTTTTTATGTGGAGAACCCAATAAGGGAAAAACCACAATGAGGATTAACTCACAATATAAAGAGATTATAAAACCGAATACAGAGGCTCACTACCAAGGGCTCACTGCCCAAAAAAGGACTCACTGTCCAAATACAAAGGCTCACTTCCTACAGAAAAGACTCACTGTCCAACAAGGAGGCTCACTGCCTACAAATACAAAAGAGAACAAAATATCAACCACATCAATAAACACACATCCGCAGCCTTGATTATGAGATTGCAGAAACCTTCAACTCACTGCCTTCAGGAATATAACACAATGAAGTATTGTTGCCTCGACTCACTTTCACACACTTCTGCTTTTTGATTTGTGGCTTACTTCGTCACTTTGCATCTACATCCAAATATTTGCAATCTGACTTGCATTTATACCATCTTCAACCTTAGAACTTTCTCTAAGGTCGGCTACATAAACTGGGTATGTGTAGGATCATGATGGGCCAAAAAGTGGCAATATTATGGGTATTTGTAGGGTATGTGGTGATGACTTTTTCACCCAAAATTGATGAAACAAAAGGGTTTTAGAGGAGATTCTCAGCTTTACACCAATATAAATTATGCTTTAATTTGAATTTAATAAATTATTATTATTTATTTTCTATTAGAATTCATTTAAAAAGTCCCGATCGATAGGTTGATTGAAAACATCTATAACTTTCAAATGATATCACATTTTTTGAATCTGAAACATGTGTCACATTCTATGCTTCACATACTATAGGATTAAAAAGAAAAATTAAATTTCATGAAGTTTTGACCAAGTTAAGGTGGTCGACATACAAGTTTTTATATTTTTAAAAATTTCAATAAAAAATCATAATTAATTATTTACTTGGAAAAAATTACAAAAAAATATGCATCAAATCTAGACATGAGTCCTCTACTTATATATAAAATATTATAAAAAAATATTATCATTATTATGGTTAGGGTGGTCAGATAGACACCTACTTCTTATTTTTTCCCTGAAATTTAAGTACTACTGCATTGAAATTTCAAATTTTCACCAAATAGATTTTATTTATTTTTAAATAAACCTAGTAGTTTAGAAACTACATTAAATTTTCTACATATTCTAGTCTTACATATTTGTGAAATAATATAGATAACTTATTCAAATTTTTACGTCAAGTTGCCTAACACTGATTTTTCTGAATTTTTTGCCACTTAAGGGCTTGTTTTTTCCATGATGATCCTGCACATACCCAACTTCATTTCATAAATTCAAATTAGGTCGGAAACTCAACATTTCGACAGTGGAAAAGAATGAGAGTAGGCCAATAAAAATACTTAACCAAGACCAAAAATAATGACATGGATCAATCACACGCTTCCTTAATTAAATTAAATTCTTCAAATGAAGTGTAAACACCAGGTCAGCCAAACCTAATGAAAACACAAATGAGCATTGATGTACACACTTCCCAACAAGAAGATAACACGTGAATGACACAAAATGCTTCATTATGCATGAGAACACATCTCAAGTTCCTTCAGATACATCCACAGCAAGTGAAATGATCTTTGAACACCGAACACCTTCCAACAGTCCATCTGGAATGTGCAGACACATATGTAGCAACTCAGAAACATGACTTCTGGATCACCAAACCACATGAATATTTTCCAAAACCAAGATAACACCAATATAATACATATTTTAGATCCACAAGATCTGAAATAGAATAGCAGAGGACTACAGAGCAAACACATTTTTCCCAATCCATAGAAGACCAATTCTTCCAGAACAATCCATGCACCGGTGAACGTAAGTTTCACATCCCATCAAACCAGAAGCTTCAACTCAGGAGATATCACCACTAGATCACCATTATCAAACCTTCAGATCCACACAAGCATAGGATCAACACAGGAGAAACGTAGAGCACATACCATTTGAAGCACATTCTAAACACATTCATAACTCTGACTTCTCTTCTTTATTAATTTTCTCAAAAGCACTTGGAAACTCACATTTTAGCACATCTACAACATCATGAAGATAGCTCCATGTACTCACAACATCTCAAAATCATCTCAACTGTACATGTACAATTTGCAATATATTGAATTGTGTTGACATCAATGACAACATTAATGACAACACCACCAAACTTGCTCATACTTGCAACAATCTCCCCCTTTATCATTGATGGCAACACATGATGTGAAAAACCATCAAAGACAACACCCTACATAATATTTTGGGAGAACACCTTCTCTTCCTCTACAACTATTTTTCACATGACTTTCTCTCCCCCTTTGACATCAATGGAAAAGATCAAAAAAATTGATCACTCCCCCTTAGGAGTGCACCCATTCAACTCATACTGCAACAATGAAAAAAATTTCTACTCCCCCTGTGGAGTAGACCCATTCATCAGTCTAGATAAATGAAGAATCTATGAATTCACTGGACTGATGCACCTTCATGTACACCTAGTTCAGAGGGACAATGACCCCCAACCTCTCCCTAAGATGCTCAAAAGTATCGTTCAGAAGATCCTTAGTAAATATATCTGCAATTTGTTCCTTTGTTGTCACATACTCCAATTTGACTTTATTCTCCAACACCTTTTCTCTCAAGAAATGATATTTGATAGATATTTGTTTTGTTCTTGAATGCATAACCAGATTCTTTGAGATGTTTATAGCACTTATGTTGTCATAGAAAATAGGAATAGGCTCATCACATATTACTCCAATGTCTTTCATAGTTTGCTTCATCCAAAAAACTTGTGTGCAGCAGGATGTTGTAGCAATATATTCTCCCTCTACAGTGGATAAAGAAATCGAGTCTTATTTCTTACTCAACCAAGAAACCAATCTACCGCCAAGAAAGAAAGCACCTCCACTGGTACTCTTCCTATCATCCACACAACCAGCCCAATCTACATCGATATAAGCACTCAAGGTGAAATCAGCACCCTTAGGATACCATAAGCCATAATATAGTGTACCTTTAAGATATCTAAATATCCTCTTTATAGTTGTAACATGTGCCTCTTTAGGATCTACTTGAAATATGGAAACTAAACATACTGCATGCATAATATCTGATCTAGTAACAGTAAGATACAACAATCCACCAATCATAGATATGTATTTACTCTAATTAGTTTTAGCAGATTCAACATCTTTACTCAGCTTACATCCGGTTACCATAGGATTACTAACCGGTTTGGAATCATCCATTCCAAAATTCTTCAACATATCTTTCACATACTTATATTGTGAAATGAATATTCCTTTATCAGTTTGATTTACTTGAAGACCAAGAAAGAAATTCAACTCACCAATCATGGACATTTCAAATTCTTTTTGCATTTCTTTTGCAAATCTCTTACACATGCCTTCATTTCCACCAAAGATGATATCATCAACATATACAACTACTATCAACATTTTTTTACCTTTCACTTTGAAGTAGAGATTGTTGTCAGCAGATCCTTTGTTGAATCCTTGCTTTGTCAGGCATCTATCCAATCTTTCATACCAATCCTTGCTTGCTTTAGTCCATACAATTCCTTTTTCAACTTACAAACCATATATGATTTGTCAAATAACTAAAATCCTTCAGGTTGTTTCATGTATGCTTCTTCCTCCAATTCACCATTCAGAAATGTTGACTTGACATCCATCTGATTTACTTTGAAATCCTTGTGGGAAAAAATGCCAAGAACATTCTAATAGCTTCCATTCTAGTCATAGGGGCGAATTTTTCTTCAAAGTCTATGCCTTCAACTTGTGAGTATCCCTTGCATACAAGTCTTGCCTTATTTCTTATGACATCACCATTTTCATTTAGCTTATTTCATAACACCCATTTTGAACCAATTACATTCTTATTCACAAGTCTACGAACTAATTCCCATGTCTGATTCTTTTCTATTTTTTGCAACTCTTATTTCATAGCTTTCATCCAACTCTCATCTTCACATGCTTCACTCATAGACTTAGGTTCAATTTTAGAGAGTAAACACAGATTTACCTCAGCTTCTACTTTACTTCTTTTCTTCACACCTTCACTCTTATCTCCAATTATATATTCCTCCAAATGATTCTTCTACACATACTTAAGAGTCTTAACAATAGGTTATGGTTCATTTTCTTCTTCTTCAACTTGTTCTTCTTCTTCTTCTTCCTTCTCCTTATTCTCTTCAAGTACTTTTCCATAGATAGGATCATCAGGTTCAACTTCACTTATCTCACTAGGTATGTACATGTCTTCATCAACTTTCACATTATCACTTTCAACAATCTTCCTCAATCTTTTATTGAAGCATCTATATATGCTTTTCTGGTAGTAGAGTACCCAAGAAAAATTCCTTCATCACATCTAGCATCAAACTTCCCAATATTTTCATCATCTCTTTTAATGTAACATTTGCTTCCAAATACCTTAAAGTATTTCACAATAGGATTCTTACCAGTCCATAACTCAAAAGGAGTTTTTGTGTTGTTTCCTCCAATCTAAACTCTATTAAGAACATAAAAAGTAGTGTGTATTACCTCTCTCCAGTATACATCTGGTACATTTGATTCTTTCATCATGGTTCTTGCAGCTTCCTGTACCATCTAGTTTTTCCTCTCAACTACCCCATTCTGCTGAGGGGTTCTTGGAGCAGAAAAGTCTCTTTATGCCACACTATTCACAAAATATATTAAACTCACTAGAGGTGAATTCTCCACCTCTATCAGATCTCAAACATTTGATTTTCAAATTCACTTCATTTTCTACTCTTGCTTTGAACACTTTGAACCTATCTAGAGCCTGACTCTTCTCTCTAAGAAAAGCAACCCATGTCATTCAAGAATTATCATCAATAAGGAGCATAAAATACATGTCACCATTCAGGCTTCCTATTCTAGTCAGACCACAAAGGTCAATATGAATTAATTCCAGCATTCCAGTAGTAGATTGCTATTTTCCCTTAAAGCTACATCTTGTTTGTTTCACCAATTGACAACTTCTACAAATAATATTAGGAGTCCTTGTGATTCTAGGCAGACCTCGAACATCTCTTGAACTGATTTTGACTAGATTATCAAAGTTTACATGTCCTATCCTCTAGTGCCATAACCAACTTTCACTGACTTGAGATACAAGGCATTGACCATCAACTCCCTTAATCTGATAGATGCTTCCATGAGTTCTTCCAGCAATAACCATATCTCTAGATCCTTTTTCTAATTTCACAAGTATTATTCTGAAACACAAGTTTAAAACCATTGCTACACATTTTTCCAACACTCAAAAGGTTATGCCTCAAACCCTTTACATAATATACATAATCAGTGTTGTGTACTCCATCAAAACTAATTATACCTTTCCCACAAATCTTAGCTCCTTAACCATCACCAAACATGACCAAACCACCATCATACTTTTCAAGTTTAATGAACTTACTTTTATCTTTGGTCATGTGATTAGAACATCCACTATCAATCAGCCAATAGTCTTCATCCTATCTTGCATGAAAGGCAATGACCAAAGTACCTTCCATCTTATTATTTTTGTTCTCTGGAGCATTCTTCCTTGCACATTTTCTTGGGTTAGCAAAAATAGATTTATTCTCCAAAGCTAAAAATAAACATTCACTATCATCACCCCATAATCAGATTCATCATCAGAGATTCTAGCTTCTTCTTTAACATAATACATCTTCTTGTATTTCTTATCCTTTCTATCCTTATCTTTATAATCTGTGTTCTTCTTATGTATAGCTCTATTCAAACATCTTGAAGTATAATGACCAATATTACCACAACTGAAACATTTAAAGGGAAACATATATTTATACTTTCCGGTACCTTTCTTCAACTTTCTGGTGAAATTCGCTTCCAACTCATCAGAACCATCACTCTTCAGATCATCTTCAATCTTCATTGCCTTAAATGATGTTTCTATATTTTCTTCTTTCATGAACTTTCTCATCTCAAATGCTTGCAAGGTGTCGAATAACTACATTCTTTAGTATACTTCTTAGGATCATACATCTCTTCAATAACTGAGATCTTATCACTATAGAAATATGGTAGGGTGATCAAGATCTTCTCAATAATATCTTCATCAGTCAACTTTCCCCCTTGATTCTTAACTTCATTTGATGTCATTTCAACCCCCTAGAAATAGCTTGTGAACTCTTCACCTTCTTTCATTTTCAAATTCTCATATCTACGCTTTGCTGCTAGCTTCTTTGTCAACTTTAATCTTTCATTTCCTTCATATAGTTCTTCCAACTTCTTCCAGACTTCATAAGTAGTGTCTAAAGAAAGGACCTTAGTTTGCTCAATTTTAGATAAAGCATTGTAAATAGCATACCTCGCTTTCTCATTCTCCTAATAAGCAGAAAACTCATCTGCAGTAGAAGGACCACTCGTTCCAGAGCAACCTACTTTTCCTCAATATCCTTCCAGGTCTTGTAACCAAGAGAAACAATATATCCTCTCATCTACACTTTTCAATCACTGTAATCAGATCCATCAAACATAGGGATCCCCAACTTATGTGCCATCAGATCTTCCTTATGCGGTTAAGCTCTACACCAAGGAGCCAAATCTCTAATACCAATTGTTAAAAGGCGTAGGAAAAATGAGAGGAGGGTGAATCATTTGTCACACAAATTCAAATTCAAAACTTCAACACTTATCAATCCCACAACCACACTATTTTGTTATTAAGTATGAACATGAAATGCAGATAACAGAAAGTAAAATCAACACAATGAACACCAGATTTTTTACGTGGAAAACCCAATGAGGGAAAAACTATGGTGAGGATTAACTCACAATATAAAGAGATTATAAAACCGAATACAGAGGCCCACTGCCAAGGTCTCACTGCGTAGAAAAGGACTCACTGTCCAAATACAAAGGCTCACTGCCTATAGAAAGGACTCATTGTCCAACAAGAAATATCATTTCCTATAGCTACAAAAGAGAACAAAATATCCACCACAGCAATAAACACACATCCGCAACCTTGATTAAAAGGTTGCAGAAACCTTTAGCTCACTACCTTCAGGAATCTAACACAATAAAGTACTACTACCTCAACTCACTTTCACACACTTCTAATTTTTGATTCATGGCTTACTTCATCACTTTGCATCTACGTCCAAATCTTTGCAATCTAACTTGCATTTATACCATCTTCAACCTTAGAAACTTTCTCCAAGGTCGGCCACATAAACTTCATTTCATAAATTCAAATTAGGTCAGCAACTCAAAATTCTAACGATGGAAAAGAATGAGAGTGGACCATAAAAATACTTAACCAAGACTAAAAATAATGTCTCAAATCAACCATATGCTTCCTTAATTAAATTTAATTCTTCAATTGAAATGTAAACACTAGGTCAGCCAAACCTAATGAAAACATAAATGAACATTGATTTACACGCTTCCCAAAAAGAAGATAACATGCAGATGATGAAAAACACTTCATTATACATGAGAACACATCTCAAGTTCCTTTAGATACATTCGCAGCAAGTGAAATGATCGTCGAACACCAAACTCATTCCAACAGTCCATCTGAACTGTGTAGACACATAAAGCAACTTAGAAACATCACTTCTGGATCACCAAACCACATGAATCTTTTCCAGAACCAAGAGAACACCAATATAAGACATATTCTAGATCTGCAAGATCTAAAATAGAATAGCGGAGGATTGCGGAGCAAAAAAAATTCTCCCAGTCCAGAGAAGACCAATTCTTCCATAACAGTCCATGCACTGGTGAACGTAAGTTTCACATCCCATCAAACCAGAAGCTTCAACTTAGGAGATATCACCACTAGAACACCATTAAAAAACTTTCAGATATGCACAAGCATAGAATCAACATAGGAGAAATGTGGAGCACATTCTAAACACATTCATAACTCTGACTTCTCTTCTTTATTAATTTTCTCAAAATCACTTGGAAACTCATCATTTCAGCACATCTGCAACATCATGAAGATAGATCCATGTACTCACAACATTTCAAAAGCATCTCAACTATACATGTACAATCTGCAACATACTGAACTATGTTGACATCAATGACAACATTAATAACAACACCACCAAACTTGCTCATACTTGCAACAAATGTAACAGAAACTAGAATAGATCTTAGAGATAGAAGACTCGGAGAGACTATTGCCACTTAAATTTGATCCAAAATAATTTGGAAAATGGCAGTGGTACATTCAACTAGAGGAGTTAAATTTTAATAATTTAAAAATTTGAGAAATGAATTATAGTGACTAAGGATCTTAAATTGCAAAGGTTCAAGTCTAACAACAAACAAATTTTTGGAAATGCATAAAACCATAACTACTCTTTGTCAAACACAATCATTAAAGGACAATTTACATTAACATAATACTCAATTATAAGTTACATTAGCGTATGAAGACATCAAACTAAAAGGTTAGGAAGGAGGATGGTAAACTAAATCCTGCAAACTCCTCTCAAGGAAACAAACCACCTTGGAAATAAAGGAGCATAAATTTTGGATAAATTTTCAAGATATTGGAATTTCATTAAAAAAATTTAAAATATGAAAGATGTCTAAGAAAATCCTACAAACCAACATCTAAAATGCATATTACTTTTGAAAATAAATAAATGCAATGTTTCTCAGGATATTGAGACTTATTAATAGGAATTCATAAATCCAAAATTCCATGGAAACATCACTAAAACAATAAAGGTAAAAAAGGACTTTGAAATTATTTCACTATAGTGTAGAAAAATGTATCCATTTACATTTTCACACTTGTTTGGGCCCTTGTGACCCAAATGGACTTAATTTTACCTTATTGAAGGTGTTGTAAGGTGTTTTCTTACACTTTCACACTAATCTAGGGTTTTTATTAATTAATATAGCTTCTTTATGCTTTAATTGGCCTTATTTTGGATCCACAAGCCTTAATTAATGCATCTTTCTGAGGATAATCCTAACATACATCAATTGACCAATCATTATTCAGTGTTTTTGGATTGTATGGCCCATATTTAGTGATTTTGGACTCATACACCACCTTGGGCGTATGGGACCCACCTAGGTTTTGGGGCCTAGATCTGGATTTCACATGAATCTAAGCATTTCTTGAAAAATGTGTCCCAAGCTTAGCCTAATGGGACCCATGTGCCACAACTAGCATATGAGTCTTGTTTAGCTTAGACCTAAATTAAATTCAAATTCTTGGCACGATTTTATTCTCCTAGATCTGATGTCAACTTGTAGTGTTGTAATTTTAAGAAATTTGGCATAAATAAGTATAAATACAAGGTTATTTCACTCATTTTCCACCTAGCAATCTTTATGAGCAAAGGTGACCTAAGCATTCAAGCATTATATAAATTCAAGATTTTACAAGAGCATTCAAGAGTGATTATCAAGCATTTTGGAGCATTATTCAAGTACCAAGCATCATGTCAAAGTCATCATTCATCATGTTTGTTTTTGAGCTAACATTTGTGATGTAGGGTTTTATGATTCAAGCAAGCATTCAAATCAAGATCCAAAACATTTAAGCAAGATTCAATATCTCCATTCATACTAGCCACTCCATACATGTTTGTAACATCTTATTCAATGGTTTAGTGAGTTGCAACATATCATTTTGTTCATTCATCATTCCTCCTTTCTATTTCGTTTCATTTTAAGGTTTGATTACCAAAATGGGGTTTGACCAAACAAAAACCCCCATATACTAACAAAACAACATTTTTTCCCTCTCTTTAGTGTGTGATTTGTAGATCTAGGTTGAAGATAAATTGAGGAGCAAGATTGGAGAAAATTTGTCAAGGTTGCAAAGTTGTCACCTTGTTTGTATGATCACGAAAAAATATCTACAAGATAGAATTCAACATTTCAGATCTGGAAATAAGGTTTGGAAGGAAGAGCAAAGATAGGAGAATAGATTCAGAACTTGACCTTCTAAAAAAGAAAAGCATGAATGATATGCCACTTGTGGTGTATGAGTCTTGGTATACCACTTTTCTCGTATTTTGAAGGATTCAGACTTGTCATTGCTAGATTTTTGTTTCTACCCAGAAACCCTAATTTGGGATTAAATCACCCAGCCTGGCATATGAGTCTCAGTGAGCATTAAAGTCAACATTTTCAACATTTCAAACCTTGTTATGAGCTTCTATAGGTTTCTAGGTGCACCTCTATATTTTCTCAGTTTACTATTCTAAAATTTGCATTTGTTTCTAGTTCATTCATTTGATTTTTGCATAGCATTAGATTTTGTCATTAGGTTTTGCATTTTAATAGTCTTTCCAAGCCCTAGCTTGGTGGTGAACCCCATTTTATCCTTTAATCACACCCTAGGATACCTTATTGCAATATCTCTTTCCCTCATTTCATCCTTGGATTGAGATCTCTAAGGTTTCCTTGAATGAAGTAGAGTGAAATAGGTACCCTAGTTCCATCTCCTAAAAGATAGAACACCCATTCCCCTTATTTCATTCACTTCATGAGAAAATGTGGGGATTATAAAGACATCAATATTTTAGACCAAGATGTTCAAAATCCTAATTCTAGATCAAACTCTCAATTCTTTAAACTTGGTTTTGCATTAAAATATTATTAAGAAAATATTGTATTTATGTCATATCATAACTTGGAAAACTATCACTTCAGGACCTTTGTAGGATCTTGGGGGAATCATGTCATAATTTAATTGAATTCCTATTGTAGAAACTGTTATTTAAAAAAATTATGAATACAATTACAAACTCATCATACCCTATGGCTTTGACATTTAGATTCAATGGTAAACAACATAAGTAAAACTAGATTTTATAATGATGAACAATAGACTTTAAAATGAAGCCCTAGGTTTAACTAAAAAAATAGTTTTGAAGAAAAAAATATACCAAAATTTTGACCATAAAAGAAAAATTCTTCTAAATTCATTTTTATCATCAAATAATTTTGGATAATAAAGAGATTTAATGAAGTAACTTATGGGTTGCAAATATTAAAATAATCAACCTTTAATGTGTTATAAATATTCCAATATAGTACCAAATTCAAGGATGTAAATAATAGACTCCACTAGACTTTGTCACAACTTGAATTTAGTAAATCTTAACAATAAAATGTGCAAAATGTTGAAAAAAAAACTAGTGGGTTTGGGAGATGTAGAGGTTATTCAATATTTAAAGTTTTTCAGAAGCTTGAAGATGGTAACACTAGGAAACAAGTCATTAGGTCAAGGGAAATGGCCAAGTGCATCTCCCAAACCTAGAATCTATCACTCCACCATTTGCATCAACCTTCAATCATGTGAACAATGCTTGATCAAATATTTAACAAAATGAGCTTGAATACCTATAAATATAAACAAAATTTTGCTCCAAGACTTCAACTTTGAATGCTTGAATGTTCTCCAAAATTTCTCCTTTCTCCTTGATCTCTAAAACTTGCTATCTCTCCTCTAGTTTGAAATGGTGAAAGGAACTAGGTTTTATAGGCTTCTTCTCTAATTTCTCGATTATTAGATCCTAATAGCCGACACTTAAAACTTAAATTTGACACTTTAAAATACCACCAAAAACATATTTAAATTTTGGTTTTGCAACTAAAAGGAGACCCATCCACGCATGGACGAATGGGTCTTGGCCTATAAGTCCAATACCAATCTGTTTTAGGGTCATTAATTGATTAAATGCATTTGTTCAAAAGGTTGAATATGGTAACACTAGGAAAGCTAAGAAAGAACTTTATAAGTTATTTTAGTTTTTTTATAATAAAAAAAAAATGGTTAGAAAGATAAGAAAGAAATTTCTAAGTTATTCTAGTTTTTTTATAATAAAAAAAACATGCTTAGAAAGCTATGAAAGAAATTTCTAAGTTATTCTAGTTTTTTTATATCAACATTGAAAGACATGCAAACCGTATGTGGAGAGCATGCTTAAATTTTGATGTTTTTTTTTTAGAAAATATACATTTAGGTGTTGACATACAATTCATGTTGGTGTGAATACAGTATATTACCTAATTAGTTCACATCCTAATAGGTCCTATTCACACATGTTCATATGTTAATTTTAATTAGGATTGTGTCGTAGAAAAAAGGACCCTTTGCTTGAAATGGGAATAATTCATGATAATTGGACTTAATGAGGCCTTGATTCAAGTGTTGTGAGGCATTTCATGCATCTACACTAAGTCTTGGACCCTTCTACACTAAATAGAATATGTTTATTAACATCATGTAAAGGTGTTGTAGAGTCTTGTAAAGGACTTTCACGCTTGTCTAGACTTAATTAACCTATTTCTTCCTAATTCAAAATTATAAAATGTGTTTAATTACATTATTACATCAATCTAGAAGGTTCTTAATGTAAACTTAATGATAATCTAGTGTTGCAATGTGTCTTGCACATTCACATTGGTTTTTGTGCCCTTCTAGGCTATGTGGACCTAATTTTAGTGTTGTAAAGTGTACTTAATCACACTTTCACATTTATTTATGTGTACCAAGCCCTATTTAACATTTACATCATCACTAATAGGCCTTAATTGACCCATATTATGCATCCCGAGGCATAATTTGATCAAATAACTGACATAGCCATCATATAAGCCTAATTTTCTTACTTCTCGACATTCCAGCTAGCAAAAATGACCCCTGTGGGACCCATTCTCCATTAGTGGTGAATTATTCCCATCTATGTGGGACCCATTCCCCATTAGTGGCAAATGAGTCCCATTTTGAGTCATTTTTAGGGTTTTAGCAAGAAAAATGAGGTTTTAACTTTAATTTTTCATGTCGGCCTGTGATGAGGTATAGTCAAGATATTAAGCCACAATTGACTATAAATAAGTGTTTCTATCCTCATTTTACATCTATACATCCCTCTCATAAATCCAAGCATCCATTATTCATCTATCTTCTATCACAAGTCAAGCAAATTAGGGATTTCTCATTGCAAGTCTTCAATTGAGCTTCTAAGGACATTCAAGGGTAGATTCTACATGTTTTGTTGCAAAATTTCAAGATCTATCATCATAGCAAGGTAATCAATTCCATTTTGTATGTTTCATTCCATTCTTTCATCATTTTGGTTTAATTACCTAAATGGGGTTTGACCAAGGCAAACCCCCATGCCCTAACATTCAACATTTCCTCTTCTTGTCTTGTGTATTTATAGATCTAGGACTCTTGGAAGCTTAGGAATCATTGAAGACTGCATTTCAAAGTCATTCAAGTCATCTCTTTATCATTCAAGTCAAAATATCAACAAAAAGTTACTTTCAGGCCTAAATACGACAGTTTCGGAAGCAGACACCTGTAGGAAATCGGAGTGCAGACCGAAAGCTCCAAAGTCAACCTTTGAATATTTAGAAATTCAAAGTGGACTGATTCACCATGGGTGGCAAATTATTCCCACTCTAGGGTCATTTTTTGGTTTTCTACATTTTTGGATACCCTTTTGTCTAAAACGGGCTCCAGTTCAATTTCATAGAACTAGGATTGATTCACCCAAAATGGCGAATGAGTCCCTCTAGGCCTAAAAAAAAGCATCATCAGCATTCCAGCATCAATTTCCAATCCTCATCAAAGTTCCAGGTGCACACTTCCAATCTAATCCACTTATGTTGCATTTTTCTATTCATTTGTAGGTGATTTTATAATACACAATGTGTTTTCAAACAATTTGTTTTCCTTTAGTTTCTATTCATTAGTCAGTTAATATCATTTTTTTATTGCATTCAAGCATTGTATCTAGGAATATTGCATTGACTTTGAATGTAACATAAGCATTTTTGGCCCATCTTTCTCCTTCTAGGTGAAAAACCCTAGGAGAGCTAGAAAGCAAGTGAGTGCCAAAAATTTGTCACATTTTGGTGAACCCAACTTTTGAATATCTTACTTTCTGATTTGGAGTCCATTTTCATCTTAATCCTAGCTTGCATTGAAGTTGCATTAGAGTTGCATTGTTAATTTGCATCTAGGGTTTCAAATTTTTGCATTAGGAAAAAGTGCATTTAGCTTACATTTTTGCATACAATTTCCTTAAAAATTTCTGACATTCTACATCTCCATCTTAGATCTACACCTTACAACCTCACACACATCACAAACCATTCATAATTTCTGAAAATTTTGCAAAACACCCCTACTGGGACTTATTCGCCATCTGTGGCGAATTATTCCCTATACAAATTTTTCACTAACTAAAACAGCACCTAAAACCTCATTTCATTCCTTCTTAAGCCTCCTAGCATCATATAGTATAAGTCTGGAAGGTTTCTGGAGCATTTCTTTTATGCATTTATCTCAAAAACATCAATTTAAGATAGTCATTTTTCCAATCACTTCAATTCCAAACATCATTAGATCTGAAAATGTTTCCATTTCTTTAATTTTGCATAACATTGATAAAATTAATTTTCACTTTTGCATATACAATGTTTCTATTCCTAAAAATTTGCATAAGTTTGTTAAAAGTGCTTTTCATTCTTCAAATCTTGCATATATTGGATAAGAATGTTTTGTACCTTTGCATATACATTGTTCATATTGTTGAAACATTGCATAAAATGGTTACATGTACTTTTCATTCTTATTCAAATAGTGCATGTACCTTTCATATGTAAACATGTTAAGAAACACTTCCTATCCCCTCCCTATGAGAGTGTTTTAGTGAAAGAGACTACAACTTTGGCCATTCCTCACGATCATATTTGTTCTTCTCCTAATATCTCTCCTATTGGCAAAGAAGATATTTTGGTAATAGAAGAACCAATCAATGAGAGTGTTGAGAATCTAATTTGTTTCTCTCCTTTTACCTCTCTTAGTGGACAAGACATTGATCAACAAGACAACTTAAATATAAATAATCATGATAATAACATTTTCCCTTCTGCTAGTGTCTCTCATAGTTATGAAGTAGATGCTTTGTTTGAGGAAGGTTATGAATATTTTAGTTGTCCGCCTTCTCCTAGGGAAACCCTTATGGAGCACAATCATTCACCCATTGATCATTCCCCTATAGTAGCAATGACGTTCTTTTAGAAGAACCAAACCTTGAATGTCAACAACATTTGGCTTGTAATTCTTCTAACTCTTCTCCTAGGGAGAATATCATAACGCAAAACAATATGACTATGGGCACACATCCTTCAATCACTAATCTTTCCTTAGGAGATGGTAATCAAGTGACATTAGAATCCCTTTCACCAACATATCATTCCAATCAAGAAAAAAAAATTGAGGTTATGATGACACAAGTGGGATCTCCTTTAATTAGTGAGATTCCTAGGTCACCTTCCATTAATGAAAAACATGAAAAAATTTGAGTTGTCTTGAAATCCATCATGCAATCTACTTATAACAATGTTTTGCAGCCGCTAAGTTGTAACTTAGTGGCTCAAACATCTAAAGGACCACACAACACTCCTACACCATTACCTTTTCCTCAAAAAGTGCCTCATGTTGAAGATCTTAAAAAGACCCCTACTAATATATCTATATGGGAGCTCATTCAACTTTCACCAATAATAAAACTTCTCTTCCATGAAATGTTGGAAATATAGAAGGAAGAGATACAAATCTTACAAAAAATCAAATCATATAACATCCTCCCCTCGTCCCATACAAGCCACCCATTCAGAAATCACATTCCCTAAACATGAATTACCCCCACTTGAGATTCAAAACAAGAATGATCCCTTGATGATAAAGGTGGTCATTAATGAAACTCTAGTGAGGAATACTCTCATCGACAATGGATCAGAAATTAATGTTTGTAGCATGGACCTCCTACAAAAACTTGGCATGGACACAAAGCTCATTCAACTTAATGATATTCATATTCATTGCTTTGGCAATGTTGATAGGAAACCACTTGGGATGATCACATTACCTATTGAGGTTGGACCTGTCGCGTTGCCTACCTCTATCCATATCATGCAAAAATGCCTTCCATACAATCTTATCCTAGGTAGACCATGGATTCATTCTATGAAAGGAGTCCCAACTACCCTTCACCATGTCATGAAGTCTGAATACAACAACAAGATATACATGGTTGATGCAGATGAGTGAAGCTATGTGTCAACTGATCACAACACTTCCAACCCCCCTAACCCTTCCATTCCTAGATCTGAACTTGAACCTATACAAGTTGGTCCTAGCTCTTCACCTATAAAAAAACTCTTTAGTGATAATTGGGGGTCGTTAGATTCTACACCTCCCTGCAAAAACTCACCCTCATGGTCCAAAGAGTCATACACAAACAATTCATTTTCAAACACAAGTTCTAATAGTCATTGGAGTTTCACACCTACCTTTAAGGGAGGGTGTGAAATATCCCACTCTCAACCAACACAACCTTATGTTCCATTAAAATCACCCCATGGTGGTAATGGGAGCAATATAACTCCTATCCCTCATGACAAAATGATGCATAACATTCAAACAGATTTGTGTTCTTCTAAAATAACTAATCCTTCTCCTCAACACATCTCTCCCTCATTTAACTACAATAACTCTCCTCCATTCCAAGCTCACATTTTTCCTACACCCAATGGGGGGCAAGGGGTTTGATAGCCTTTTCCTCGTATGTCACTTATCATTGTCTCTTTTTCCTAGTCATTCACCTTTCATGAATATATAAGAGTAAGCTTGGGATGTGGATGACATGTCTTAAGATTGGCTCACATGTGATATACTACCCTTTCTTCATGATGTAGCTTATCAGAAACATATGACTTGGCATAGGGCTTTCCGATTAAGCTCTCATGTCTTCTTCTCTCTTCTTCTACTTTAAAGCAATTTCTCACAGATAGGTGTGTAGCAATTCCTTTAAAGTGGGGAGCATACAATACCATAATTCATTTGCATTTTTTGTTCTTAGTGTAGCCTTGTCGTTTACGTGATGTGTTTGTCACTTTTTGGATGACATTGGGTGTGATGTCCTTCATAAGTGTGATCTATCTCAGCATATTTCATTCCTCTTTGTGGTTTGATGTGACGCACTACATCCCCTAAGTTGTGAATATACTATTCTTTGATTGGTGCTCTCTTGGAGACATTAGACACAATGTTCCCTAAGTGACTGACCTTGCATAAACTTGACAAGAGTCCTTTGAACATCTTTACATTTTTGCATTATTATATTGTTGCATTTCTTGGCCACCTTGCATAACACAACTTGCATGCCTATAGTGATGTACTGTTTAAAACTTAACACTTGCATTTCCTTTTTCTTTGTGGTGCCTTGTTAAAGTTATCAAATGGGTATAGCTTTGGCATGGTTGAGCGGGAAGCCCAACTAGCGGCATGACTTTTCCCCATAGCCACCTTTGTGTTTGTGAGTACATACCAAATAGCATATGTATCTTACTTCTTTTTGGGCTTTCTCACCTCGCAGACAACTAGTTATGTGGCCCCAGATTGAGTATACAGTTTGGCCTTTCTCACTCGGCAGACAACCAAGAAGTTTCGTCAACCCAAAGTGAGTACATCTTTTTCACTTCATCTTTTTGTTCTTTAATTCTTGTCATTGCATGATTTCGTATCTTGGGGGCTTGCGCTACATGTGGATCTCTCTTGAATGGCTACTTTAGTGTGAGTTTGAAGTAGGTTCATCCTCTCACTAAAGTGGGGGCTAAATGTGTCATAGAAAAAAGGACCCTTTGCTTGACATGGGAATAATTAATGATAATTTGACTTAATGAGGCCTTGACTCAAGTTTTATGAGGCATTTCATGCATCCACACTAGGTCTTGGACCCTTCTACACTAAATAGAATGTGTTTATCAACATCTTGTAAAGGTGTTGTAGAGGCTTGCAAAGGACTTTCACACTTTTTTAGACTTAATTAACCTATTTCTTCCTAATTCAACATTATAAAAATGTGTTTAATTACATTATTACATCAATCTAGAAGGTTCTTAATGTAAAATTAATGATAAGCTAGTGTTGTAATGTGTCTTGCACATTCACATTGGTTTGTGCGCCCTTCTAGACTATGTGGACCTAATTTTTGTGTTGTAAAGTGTACTTAATTACACTTTCACATTTATTTATGTGTCCCAAGCCCTATTTAACATTTACATCATCACTAATAGGCCTTAATTGACCCATATTGTGCATCCCAAGGCATAATTTGATCAAATAACTGGCATAGCTATCATATAAGCCTAATTTTCTTACTTCTCAGCATTCCAATTAGCAAAAATGACCCCTGTGGCACTCATTCGCCATTAGTGGTGAATTAGTCCCATCTAGGTGGGACCCATTCGCCATTAGTGGTGAATGAGTCCCATTTTGAGACATTTTCAGGGTTTGAGGGGGAAAATTTAGGTTTTAACTTTATTTTTTCTTCATGTTGACCTAGGTATAGTCAAGATACTAAGGCACAATTGACTATAAATAAGTGTTTATATCCTCATTTTACATCTATCCATCCCTCTCATCAATCCAAGCATCCATTATTCATCTATCTTCTATCACAAGTCAAGCAAACTAGGGCTTTCTCATTGCAAGTCTTCAATTGAGCTTCTAAGGACATTCAAGGGTAGATTCTACATGTTTTGTTGCAGACTTTCAAGATCTATCATCATAGCAAGGTAATCAATTCCATTTTGTATGTTTCATTCCATTCTTTCATCATTTTGGTTTAATTACCTAAATGGGGTTTGACTAAGGCAAACCCCCATGCCCTAACATTCAACATTTCCTCTTCTTGTCTTGTGTATTTATAGATCTAGGACTCTTGGAAGCTTAAGAATCATTGAATATTACATTTCAAAGTCATTCAAGTCATCTTTTTATCATTCAAGTAAAAATATCAACAAAAAGTCACTTTTAGGCCCGAATATGACAATTTCAAAAGTGGACACCTGTAGGAAGCCAAAGTGCAAACCGAAAGCTCCGGAGTTAACCTTTGAATATTTAGAAATTCAAAAGTGGAATGATTCACCATGGGTGGTGAATGAGTCCCACTCTAGGGTCATTTTTGGTTTTCTGCATTTTTGGATACCCTTTTGTCTAAAACGGGCTCCAGTTCAATTTTACAGAACTGGGACTGATTCGCCCAGAATGGCGAATAACTCTCTCTAGGCCTAAAAAATAGCATCATCAGCATTCCAGCATCAATTTCCAATCCTCATCAAAGTTCCAAGTGCACACTTCCAATCTGATCCACTTTTGTTGCATTTTTCTATTCATTTGTAGGTGATTTTATAATACACAATGTGTTTTCAAACAATTTGTTTTCCTTTAGTTTCTATTCATTAGTCAATTAATATCATTCGTTTATTGCATTCAAGCATTGTATCTAGACATATTGCATCCTTTTTCTATCCATATTGCATTGAATTTGAATGTAACATAAGCATTTTTGGCCCATCTTTCTCCTTCTAGGTGAAAAACCCTAGGAGAGCTAGAAAGCAAGTGGGTGCCAAAAATCTATGTCATGAGGGTTTTAGGAATATTTATAGAAGTCTGTAATACACATGTAATCTTATCTTATCTTATCTTTGGTTGTCTCATGACATATGATTAAGACACTTTTCACAATTTTGATTTGTCCTATCTCTTAATCTTGCTTATTTAAGCAATATCTCATGTGCATTATGTAAGTAGTATCATTGATCTATTATTGATCATTGTACCAATATTACATCCAAAATCAAGCAATTATCCTACTTCTCTACTTTTGTAATCATTCCTCATTGTTTTAATATTCATCACTTTCTCACTCCTTTGTAATTCATTTTTAAGGTATCTATTTTTTTAAAACCTAGTCAAAAATATAAGCCTTGCATCTTTTACATATTTTTTTCTAAAGATAGATACAATAGTTATTTACATTAGTCATAATAATTTCTTAAGAGTTATTTTATTTTATATATGTATTTCATGTGATTTGATTTTTATGTACACTTACAACATCAATATACCAATTAAAACATATTTATTTTTATAAATATAAATTAATTACATAAACAAAAAAATAATATAAATACAACATAATTTGATCAATAAATTAGTAAAAAATAATCATATTTTTCTACAATAACTTAAATAATGTAAATGTCTATTTAATATATAATACATAGATCAATAGTAAACATAATCTCCACATTAATTTACAATTTTACTGTTTAAATTTTAATATTTCTGTGGTACAATACAATTTTAATTCAAATCAATAAAGTCTAAGCCAAATCCTAAGAGGATGAAGCATTTAAGACGTGTAAAATCAAACTGAATAATAATTATTTCCATACACACTGTACTCTCAATCTTCTGGTTGTGATCCTCACTTATTTTCCATGGAGAATTGCGTTGTGCAGAGGGGGCAAGTATTGTGGGTCTCAAGCCATGGCTGAATACACTCAGAATGGAATACATGTCGGATTTTACAAGGAATTTCAGAAACCTCTTCTCCCATTATAAACTCGTCCCTGCAAACTGCACAAAGAAGTCCATCGCCAACATGAAGAGCTGAAATGATTACAGTGGGCAGTGCCTCTACCATTTCTTTCGACTTTCTTTCATTCTCTATTATCTGCATAATCCTTTCCACCACAGAATAGAATGTACGAAATGCCTCACGTACCCACTTAATATCGTCAGGGAATTCATCCTCGTGAAGTTCAATACAACGAAGCTCGGAAAGTAGAGAATCGTGACGGATGATAAGCTGTTGCAGAAGACAGGGCAAAGCTTCACGGTTCATTAAACAATTTGCCTGCATGAATACCTTTGTGGCGTCATTACGTAATTCCCCCATACGATGTTGGAGGCTTTTGCAGCGGTCTGCCAACAGCTCCTTCTCATTCTCTTTGCAACCCATCTGCAGAGCCATTGCTTTAGTCTACTGGTTTTCTTCTTACCACGGGTAGCAAATTAATGGAGTGAAAAGATTTTGAATTGGTAAGAAAATATGTGAATGGATTGCAATGCTCTTGGTGTTTTATAGTGAATGAAGCGTTAAATGATTATTTCTTATTTCTTGTGGTGTCCCTTCAAAACAAATGACTAGAATTAATCCAAATTCAAGTTAGTTTATGGATAAGTTTGTTTATGAGGATTCTATTGTTATGTGATAAAAAAATCACAAGTCAGCCACTCTATTGGTGGTTTCTTGAACATTAAGAGGAAACATTACTTTTAGAGAGAATAAGAAAAGCATGGATATACAGTAAAGATCAATATTCTATGAGATTAGTTCCTAGTAAGCCCAATAAATAAGAAATGCAATAGCTAGAATATGATATAAAAAGATAAAATTAAATATTTCCTATACCATTATAATATATATCAATAATTTAAAATTATATGATGATTTCAAATATGGTGTTCATAAACCCATAAAAGTCTAAAAATCATCAAACTAGAAATCTAAACATATCAACTAAATTTGGAATTTCTTCATTCTTTAGTCAACTTCTAAAATCTCCAATATGCATCTAAAATAATCTATCTACACAAATGCAATCTCAAGATGGAATCACCTATGTTGGATAAGGCAGTTTTTTCACTCCAAACCCAATTTAGAAACTAAGAGGGTTTTTGTCCTATAATTTCATTACCAAGAGGGTTTCATCATCTAGCCAAAAGATGAACACCACACGCTCAATATTCAAGAATGGGGATTTTCGTAACAAACAATGGATGATTTTCTTCAAGCCCAAATCATTTTATAATCCTTATTTTCTATTTTAAGACTCATCAAGAAGCGTCTAATTTTTTTTCTTTTAAATTTAATATCCTTTAGTCGTAGCAACACTTTTGATAATCGCTTTTACATGCTTTATAATTTAATAATAAAATATAAGTTATTTTAACAAATTAAATTTACTTTTCAAGCAACTTAAATTGAATTATTAAATTATCTCCTTAATTTAAAAAAGGGGACAAAAATTTCCCTCTAGACCAGTTTACATAGCCTAAGAAACCTTTTCTAGTGATTATTTCTTGGACCACAATGAAGCATGGTGGATCACCATAGCTAGGTGGTACAAGTGTTATTGTGCATATTAACCAAGCACAATGAATATTCTCTTGGGTGTATGCCATATATTTCAATATTGAATGGAAAACACTCCCAAAGCACCAAGTGTGTTAAATTATTAATTTACTATAAAGGAAGTATGTTTATATTTTGTTGATAGGTCACAAGGGTTATGACCAAGTGTAATAATTAAAAACTTAGAAGATTCAAAGGCTAGTAAAATTTCTAGTGATAAAGTTCTCTAAAAAAAATGTTGTGAAGCTGATGGTCAAGTCAACAACAATAGAAGGGAAAACATGAAACTTGATCAACCTATAAGAGGTATAAAAATAAATCACCTAGCCTAGATGTAATAAAATAACATGCATAAGATAAGAATATATTCTAAAATATGTTATAAATACTTGAGAATACTTGAGAATAATAAACCACTTTGAAGGGGAAAACCTCCAAATATCTCCAATGAGAATGCAATTCATAATATGATAATAAACTAACCATTAGCTCCTATGTATACCTACTTATTTCATGGCTTCCACCCAAGATGAATAAGATACCTAAACATAACACATAGGATGACTTAATTACTAAATAAGACTATAATAATTATCACCTAACTTATTTAGTAGTTAAGGTAGTCAAAATTAGACTACTTATAACCCTATGCACACAAAGATCACTTAGCTTTTCATGCTCTTGATTCACTGTTGGATGACTCCTCTCAAGAAGAGGACAAGTCTTTTGATTATGAACCCTATTGAGGAACCTCTTACCCTGACCTCACAACCCAATTTTCCCTTGGCTTTGGACCAGCTCTAAAATACTCATGTGGTGGATGGCCTCCCTTCACCTCATCGTTCTATGGTTCTCTCCTCATGTCCTGACAGGCTCTCTATAGGGGATTCCCCCTACTTCCCCTAATAATTTGGATGCTAATGTCTCCTAGATTGTTGTGAGGAAGAAAGGTTTTCCTATATCACTTCCCCAAACTCATGTTTGAGTGTTGGGTGAGAGGCCAACCCATTATAGGCCTATTATTCTATAAGAGGGATCCCAAGGGTCCCAAATCTTTCATTCGCTCGTTGTTATTGTTCCTCTCTTTTTTTTGTATTGTTTATTTCTTGTATCTAACTATCCTAGGCCTTTTTTTCCTTTCCTTATGATAACTTTGTAAAGAGTTGGGACCCTACTTTCTCGCTTACTTTATTCTTTTTTATGGCATTTTTGTGTAAGGTTTTGAGCCCTTTCAAAATGCCTTCGTACCTTAATCTTAAAAAAATTCTAATACTTTTTTCCATTTTGTGACAAATATTTTGAATATATGGGAAAAATAGGTTTTGAATGGACCTGAAACCATTAACAAATAGGTTTTAATAGGGACCCGAAACCCACACAAAAATACCAAGCTACAAAAGCATAGAACAAAGGCAACCAACAACAAACCAGAGGTAGATTATAAAAGAAAGACCATGAACACACACATCTACACCAATAGAAAATATTCTAAAGGGATCCAACCCCAACACAACTAATTACAAGGGAACTTGCATCAAAGAACCACTTGAAATAGCCAGGTAACCATCAGCCTGTAATAGCCAGACTATAGCACAACACTTATTAGCACCAACCAGCAGCGCACTTCCTAAAACATCTAGGTAACCATTAGCTTGTATCAGCCAAACTGCAGCACAACACTTATTAGCACCAACCAATGAAACCAAACTCTCCACCTCAATAGGAGAGTTAGGAATTAGATTAGAACACCAAGAAACCTCCCAACCACACTAGCAGGGAAAAGGAAACCTCTTGCAGCACTACCAAACCCAAAGAGTCGAATCAAACTCCACCTCAAAAGGAGTAGGCTCCCCTCTATAGGAGCGAAATCCATGAAGAACCTTACCACAATTGTATCCAAGCTGCAACAAAAAATAACTCCACCTTGATAGGAGCACACACCACCTCCAAAGGTGTTGTAACAACAAGGAACAATAGCAAGGAAAGCATCTCCACAAATCCACAGACCCCAACTCTACCTCTAAAAGAGAGACCTCCACCTCCATAGGAGTAATCTTCACCTCAATAGAAAACTCAGACTGTAGAAAAGGGAAGAAATCCAACCAACCAGTAGTAAGGAGCTCCATGAAAACTACCAACAACTTGAGAACATGACCCATCAAGAGATGCATAGGGATAAGCCCAACCACCCCACAAGGGGGAAGAGAGAACACACGAACAAACAAAAAATTCTTCATAGAAGAGAACACCTTAACCACCATCCAAAAGAGAAGAAACTTATGTGCACCAGAAAATAGTAGCCTCCCTGCCCAAAGAATAGTAGCATTCCTACCTAGAAAAACAACCAGCACCAACAAAGAGACAATTGGCCTTGAAAGGACAAGGAAAGGGAAGCCTCCAAATAGAGAGAGTAGAAAGTCGATAAGACACTGAAGACCAACCTATAACCCTACATGCCAATCAGGGTCTGAAACATACCAAAAGCTATCCACAACCAACTCCACTAGAGGTAGACCAACAACCTTAACCCCAAGCAAAAAAAACACCCATATAGAGGCACAAAAGCCCCAAAAGAGCCAGAGAGAACCTAGAAAACTTGTAGAAAGGGAAAGAGGAGAGGAGGCACAACAAGAGAAATCCACTTCCAACCCTACATGCTAGTTAAGGTCTGAGATCATGCCAACATTCTCCTCCAACAACCCCTCAACAAGAACTCCAAGCACCACAACCAGCACCAACACCAACAAAGAGATAAAGTGACCTGAAAGAAGAAAGATGAGGAAAGGAAAGCCTCCAAGCAAAGAGAGTAGAGAGTCGGCAAGACAATGAAGAACACCCTCCGACCCTACATGCCAATTAGGGTCTAAAACAAGCCAAAAAATATCCACAAATAGCTCCACCAAAGGCAAACCAGCAACCACATCCCCAAACAATGAAATCCCCCAAACATGGGTGAAAAATCCCCAAAAAGGCCAAAGAAAACCAAGAAAACCTACAGATGGAGAAAGAGGAGAGAAGGCATAGCAAGAAAAAACCACTTCCAACCCCACATGCCAATCAGGGTCTAACATCAAGCCATCAAACTCCTCAAACAACCCATTAGCAAGAGCTCCCAACAAAGGAGGATCTAGGAAAAAGCCCATAGGGAAAATGCAACAGCCAAACCTGAAAAATAGCTCCCCAACAGAAAAATGGCAGCACCCAACACTAATCCACAACATCCCAGAAGGACGTTAGCAGCAAACAAATCTGCAGCAGTGCATCCCAAGCCAAAAATGGTAGCCAACACCACTTCACAGCAGCCCCACAGAACAACACCAGCAGCAAGCAAGGAGAGCCCGTGCAGAAAGGGAGTAGAGAGCAAGAAAAACAAAAAAGCTCAACAACATACCCAACATGCTAGCCAAAGTCAAAGGATAGCCAGAAACTCTCCACAAACCTCCCTGCCACAGACAAACCAGACCACACACTGAATGCCAAAAAATGAACCAAAGCCACCAAAAAATCAGGGGCCCCCTCTGAAAGAGAGAGAAGCAAAGCATCATTGTCATCGTCATCTGATTTAGAGCCACCATTTCCATCTATATCTGAGGATTTCAAAATCCCCATCCCACTGGACTCTTCTCGCTCACGCTCTCCATCTTGTGGTAGCCTTACTTTTGTGAATAATTGACAAGGGAACAAAACCCGAGACACAAAAAATGATGCAAACAACCAAAGAACTTTTATTATTATTTAGAATGGAACTTCTTACATGCAGAGGATCCCAAATCCTCGAGCTCTGTGATACATGCAAGCTACAGAAGTTCAGAAAATTACAGAAATTACAGAAGAATCCCCTTTCACAACATGCGAACTCTTTTTCCCAAAAAGATATCCAAAAATCATAAACTAGCCCATCAATTGCCCCTTTCAGTTTGGAGCCAAAAACAACATTCGAGATAATATTTTTGGCAGTTAAGCACCAAAAATTACAATTTGAAATTCAAACATTGAGTCCTAATTCGAAAATTGGCAATTTTCCAAAAATCGGCCAACTTCTGGAAGCCATAACTTTTGATCTGAGACTTCGTTTTTCAAAATGTTTACACCGTCAGAAAGGTCTCAGAGTGAAGAACACGCTAAGTACTTTCTCCACTAGTTCTGATGATTTTTGGGCCCATACAGGACCATTTAGTGCCTCCAACTGGACTCAGAAGGTTTTTCAGGGCAAAAAGCAGAAACTGGAACTTGAATAACTTTCAAACCATGAATGATCTTGACCTGATTCTTTTGCCAAAGTGCTTATTTTTCCATCATGAACCTCCCCATAAATTTTTGTCTTCCCATGCCTTAAAATTCACACCTGCTAAAAATAGCAATTGAGCAGAAAAGCAATGTTGAAAGTTGGAAACTCTTATTCGACGAAAAGGGTATCCAGAAATTCAAAAACAACTACAAAAAGCAAACAAAAGGAACATAAATGGAAAGCATCTTTTTGGGTGATGCAAGATTTCCCTCACACTACTAGATGCTCCTGCATCAATAATGTTGATGCCATAATATACATTGTTTTTTTGCCAATTATATTATTAAAATTATAAAATGTGATGACATTGAACCTAGACAAGGTCCCAATCTAAGATCCTTTGGTGACCACCTAGTTATCTCTTACCAACCTACAATCAAGCTTGTCAAATATCGCATGCACATCAAAATGATTTAACTTGGACATAAAATATAAATTTCTCTCAATTCCTAGAATATGCAAAACATCATCAAGGGTTTTGAGCTTTCCATCATTGACACACAATTCAACCTTTATTTTACTAATAATTATCTCGATACTGTTGTCTACAAGAAAAAACTCTTCTCCAGCATAAGCTCAATATGTAGAAAACCGCTCTTTGTGAGGAGTCATATAGTATGAGCAACCTAAATCAAAGTCCAAGAATCGCCACTAATAGTTTTAGCAAAAATAAATAAATCACCATTATCATTGTCATAAGAATAATTTTGTGGAGGAATTTGAACATTTTTTTCTTATTTCTATATTCCTTCTTTGCATGTCCTCCCTTTTCTGAATTCCAACACTTACTTTTCTCTTCCTTGGGGTTTTAGAATATCCTTTAGACTTTTATCTATCTTTCTTCTTATTCCTTTAAGACCCTCCTTTTTCTTTGGACCTTCCACATACATGCAAAGCATCTATTGAGCCTTTGTTAATGGATTTCCTTTTCATCTCCTATGAAAGAAAAGTAGCAATAATATTGTCCATTTTTTTGCTCTACACCACTACCACTAATGACAACACTTATATTTTTTCAGTATCACGTGAAGAGAAAATTAATAAGATGCATTTATCCTCTCAGGTTCTAAACTTAACATATACAAAATAAAGTCAACTTAAAATCAAATTTAACTATTTAAATGGCGTACAATATAATCACCAAATTTTATTTGTATAATTTATGAGATACAAATTGTTAGTAAGACTTTTATTTTGATGGATATCACCTATCACCTTTCACAACTTGAATGTAGTGTTCTACTCAAAAATATTCAAGAGGATGGAATCCACAAGATATAACCAAACAGTTCATTGCATCTTCTTGTCTATTTTCAATATTTTCAACCAATCTTCGTCAAACACATTTGATGAATTCTTCTTTTGAAATGGGAAACCAATGATCATTTCCTTCAAGCATATCTTGTGCCTTCAACTTTCACATTTTTTAATTGGTTCCATTTAATTTCTCAATATCCATATCAGAAGTTTAAGCCATGTTCTCAATTCTTTCCATAAATCTATAAAACCACATAATGCAAAAGCTATCACTAAAACTAAAAACATTCAACATTCAATAGAATGGCATCCTTCTCTATGCAAAACTATTAACTTTGATACCAAATATTGAGAAACAAGGTGAAACTACTACACGAGATAAAATCTCTTACAAATGTATATAAATTTAAAATATAATTATTTATCCAAGGATTATCATATAATGCATAAAATCAACAAAACATATGAACATAAGATTTATGTGAAGAAAATAATTTCAATAAAAAACCCCACATGAGAAAGAGGACATGTATATATTAATATTTAACAAAGAGAAACATCTAGCACAATAACACTTTGTTCACTTTGAAAATACTCCAAAAATACATGTGTACTTATGAAATAAACTTGTGAAACTACTATCCCATGCCTCCAATTTATAGATAAATAGAAGAGGAATACCACAAATAATTTTCCAAAATAATCTACCATGGTCAAAGGTAAAAACTCCCATGTTCAAAATGAAGAATGTCTTTCAAGAATGGTAAATGTAACTCGCACGAGCCATGAATAACAAAAATAACCTTCATACCAATAAGAGATGGCATGTTTGACTTATAACTCCTCCATAATAGCCCATATCCAGGTGTTCAAAATTATAACTTAACTCATATATGACCCATCAAAAACATACAATATGCTTCACTACTTAATTCTCACATCTAATTTGAGAAATTTGCTAAAAATAGCTTCGTAACTACTACTACCAACTCTACCTACTTCATGTTCATGCATATAACAACTAATGTCACAATCCTCTAAAAATATTAAATATAAATTTTTATAATTACAACCTAGCATCCAAGGACACTTTTCAAGAGTGTTGGAGATACATAAATATATATAGGATTGCAAGGTAAATGGCACCTTAATCAAACATCCTTATTCTAGGATTTTTTTTGACTTTATTTGGCCACTTAAATTGTATACCAACCTCACACAACCCAAGTTTATTCCTTTGGTGAAGATGCATAAAATGGTTTCCATCTTTCAAACACTTGATACATTTTCTTGATCATCTTTCCATTACTCATATTAAATACTCCTCACAATTGATTCAAGCTTGGTTATTTGAAACTTCTTCCATGTCATTTCTTGTTAGGCATGGTTGGTAAAACTATTGCATCCACTCTTACTTCACCTTCATCTTCTCCATTGTTTCCAGAATTAAGAACTTTTTTGAAATCATTTATTCCCCTACAAAATTATTAGTATAAAAGGACCAAGGACAAAACAACTTTAACAATCTTAACAAAATAATAACTAGTACTAGATGTTTATACACAACCATCTCACAAAAGGAGGCCATAGATATCAATGCTAATGATCTATGTATATAAAATTATAAAAACATTTTTATTTTTAATTCAACTTGTACATTACACTAAAATATCACTCATAAAATAAACTATAAAGTATAAAAATAATTTATTATAAAATAATTTAAAATGAGATAAAGTAACTTTAAAAAATAAAAATAGAATCTAGATAGGAAATATTGCAAATCATTAGTTCATTATTTTCAATTCTTAACAATTTTCTTGCTATAATTGAGAGATTTTTTTAATATAATGTTGATTTGAACAGCCTACTTAAGCCAAAATGAGAGAACAACTTTATGTTCTCACTCACATGATAAGTCTCTATATGAGTGCTAGGTTGAACACATAAGTTGAATAATTTCTCAAAAGAGGTACAATTAGGGAAACTATGAGGTCTTCTATTATAACTATAATACTTGTGCCAAATAAGGGAGGAGAATGGAGGGCGTGTAAAACTCTGATGCGACAAATAGTTCACCATAAAGTACAAGTTTTTGTTACTACACATGGATGATTTGATGAATGAATTATTTAAGTGGAGCATACGATTTTTTCCAAAATTGATCTCAATAGTGGTTTCCAACAAACTAGAATTCATTAAGGAAATGATTAAGAACCAATGGTGGAATGTATGAGTGATTGAATTCATATCATTTGGGTTGACTAATGCACTAAGTACCTTCATGAAATTAATAATGAAGTCTCAAACAATCCTTAGGTAAGTTTGTGGTTGTTTATTTAGATGATATTTTAGTGTTTAGCATGAAAAGAGGAACATCTTTTATACTCATAACAAGTGTGGTCACATTTGAGAAAGGAGAAGCTATGCACTAATATAAGGATGCACATTTTCATGTAGAAAGTTAGTGTATATGGTATTTTTATATCTCAATAAGGATTAGGAATGGACATTGGGAAGATTCAAACAATCATTTAATGGCTAGTATTGTGGAGCACATTATGGTTTAGAAGTTTTCATAGTTTAACAAGTTTCTACATGATATTTATAAAAAAATCATTGGAATATGTACATATCTCACACAATTCATGCATAAAATAGGATTTGAGAGTATTTTTGCTACAAATAAGAATTTTAAACTCTTAAAGAAGAAGATAACATAAGAGCGTGGATTAACTCTTTTAGATTTTGAGTAAAAAATTTAATTTAATTATGTCACTTGTAAGACCCCATCTCACATGTGATTAGTAAAACCTTAATTTGTTTCATGTTCCCCTATATAGATGGTAAGACATGTATTACAAATTATGATAAATAGTGATTGTGTAACAATATTTTTGCATTTCATTCTCACATTTTGTTTAATTGTCACTTCCATGAAGGTGTTAGGCACTCATAAATTATGGAATACGAATTGAAATTTTAAATAGAATTATTGCATAGATAAATCCTAGGATATTAAGCTTGAAAATTAATTTTGTACAAGATTGTTTCTTATTATTTCATTGGAAATGTGCAAGAAAATAAGGGTGCCAATACGAGAAGGGAAAAATAAAAAAGATATATTATTGTGGATATGAATTTGAACCATTTTCGGCCTTAGAAATAAATAAAGCTAATAGGTTGGTAAATTAATGTGGTAAGGGTTGATATTTAAAAGGATATTATATTATGTGTTATGTGGGTGTAAGTGGGGTTAGGGGTTAAGAACCCTTATCCAAGTGTGAAAACTCGGATGGATCCTTAAGTAGGTCTTTGAAGAGGGTGTTTGGTCAATTTCCTTGGTTGGGATGCAAAAATAAACCCCCTAGGGTCTATAACATAGTGGTAGGGGTCAAGTGGGCATATAATAGTGCCCCAAAGACATGATTTGACCCCTGAAAAGTCTTCATAATGGAGAGTGGCGAGTTTTGAGGAGAGGATGAGATGAAAAGATGGAGGGTTTGTCCAAGTGCATTTTTTCTCCTTAATAAGGAAAAGACTCTCATTGATGGAAGTAGTTGCACTTCTCACCTCCCCACCCAAAGGTTGAAAGTTGAAACTCCTATATATTTTGGACAGGAAGAAGGAATGGTGTGTTACCAACTTCTCCTCTTGGAGAACTTTAGTAGAGATGGTATAAAGAATGAGAAGAGGGGAGTCCACCTCTTTGGGAAGATAGTGATCAAGATGGAATTTCTTGGAGAGGAATGATGGATAAAGAATTTTAATCCCTTCACCAAAAAGAAAAGAGATAAGTTCTTCCTATTGTCATTTACCCTTGTGTATTGATTTTAATCAGGTGACATAGTGCATGGATCATGGTTGAAAATAGAAAGTTGAAAACCTAGATGCATGAAAATTGTGCTATGTTAGTTTGTCCCTTGTAATAATGAGAAAATACTCCATTTATCATCATGGAGCTAGAATAATTCCTTGCTCAAGGGTATGGATAGAGCCCACAAGGCTCCATGATGCCATTATAGTAGGGTGGAGAGCAAGCCTTAATCAGTTATGTGTCCTTCATTGTATTTCTTCAAATTTGTTTGTAACATGAAAAAACTAGAGTTTTGTTGTAACAAGATAGAGAACGAAAAGAGAAAGTTGTTGATATTGGCATGCTTCTTGAAAACATCTTATTTATATTCTTGAAGTTGGGAGCACCCAGTCTCATTTGGATTTCATTTGGTTATGAGAATTTTGTTGCTTGCTAGGAGAGCATATGAATAGAATATATCCTCCTTTGCATTCAAAAAAAACAGAAAAAGAGAAGAATAAAAATGTAATGGAGAAATATTTTATCATTGATATATACTCATTTCAAATGTTGTATTCATCTTTAGAGAAAGAGTGTACGCATGTGTTTAACCAAAATCTTGTATAAACTCTTGTATTTACATAATAAATAGAATGTGTGAATTAACTTAGCAAGGTTGAATGAATCCTTTTGAATCCACCCACTTAACCTTGAAACATGATTAAAAATATAAGCAAACAAATGTATATAATATGCAAATCTTGACCCATCTAGAAAAAGGGAAAATAAAGGAGTAGAAAATAGATTTTTTTTGTTCTAAGAAATTTTTCCACCACTAAATTTTCCACCATTAAATCTATTTTACAATATACGTATATATTAGATATATATTCCACATGAATTCTACTTAAAATATGTTTAGTTCAAAGTAAATATATTATACATATATCATCACTTTTTTTGTGTATATGAAATTGTATGAAATATACCATAATGTATAGGTACATATTAAGACAAAAGGAAAAACATTATTAATAAGAATTTGATTAAATATATATTTATATATATATACTTACTCTGAAAAAGTAAAGTGGTGCAGGAGCACCTGGGAAATTACTAGATTCCCTTGAAGTTTTGGTTGAAGTCATATTTTTGTTGTGTTGGTGTTGGTCATGTTGACCATCTTGCTTGGTTTTTGTTGTTTTGAATAATTCTTGGGCATGTGCAGGATCATGGTATGCCAAACAGGCCCTTAAGTGGCAAAAAATTCAGAAAAATCAGTGTTAGGCAACTTGACGTAAATATTTGAATAAGTTATCTATATTATTTCAAAAATATGTAAGAATAGAATTTGTAGAAAATTGAATGTAGTTTCTAAAATACTAGGTTTATTTAAAAATAAATAAAATCTATTTGGTTAAAATTTGAAATTTCAATGCAGAGTACTTAAATTTCAGGGAAAAATAAGAAGTAGGTGTCTGGACCACCCTAACCATAATAAAATGATAATATTTTTGTAAGATTTTATATATAAGTAGAGACTCATGTCCGGATGTGATGCATATTTTTGTAATTTTTTTTCCAAGTAAATAATTAATTATGAATTTTTATTACAACTTTTAGAAAATATAAAACTTCGTCATCGACCTAACTTGGTCAAAAAATTCATGAAATTTAATTTTTCTTTTTAATCCTATAGTATGTAAAGCATAGAATGTGATGCATGTTTTGGATTCAAAAATATGATACCGTTGAAAGTTATAGATGTTTTCAATCACCTATCGATCGGGACTTTAGTCGTAATTCTAATAGAAAATGAATAATAATTATTTATTAAATTCAAATTAAATCATAATTTATATTTTTGGAAAGCTGAGAATCTCCTCTAAAAACCCTTTTCGTTTCATTAATTTTGGGTGAAAAAAAAGTCGTCAGCCACATACCCTACAAATATTGCCACTTTTTGGCATACCATGATCCTGCACATACCCTCTTGATAAATATTTGATCATTGGATTGGGAGGTGGCAAACATTAATGGGTTTTGAAGCCCAACTTGTCATCCTTTCCAATCTAGCCAAGGTGTTTGAAAACACATGGGGTTTTACAAATTGCAACTTTAGGTCATCCAAAGGCTCAAACTAAAAATATTAACCATTTTGGAGGCATATTTAAGGTGGCCTCGACCTTTGTGCAAGGTTGGAAAAAGTTTTGTACATACTATGTTTTCAGAAGTGGAAGAAAAACAGCATTCTTATCATATTTTTCTGGTTTTTTTTTTTTGCAGTGCTTAAATGGATTAAACAGTGTTAGATTTGATCTGTATAATGTATTTTAGGTTGTATCCAAGCATTTTGGAAGGTTAAGAAATTTCTTAGTTGCATTTATAAGTTTGTATTGTAAATAGTTTTATTTCTGCTCTAGTTCTGTCTGAAAAAGACTGTATTTTGGAAATGTGGTGCTAGGACACTTTTCCTCTGTACAATTTGTACAGCCCTTTGGAAATAGTGCCTAGTTACCATGCTTGTAAATATGGTTGTAAATAGGGTTTGTTTGAGTTCTTTGGTGGCTAGCAAATGGATGCCCTAGGCGAGCCAGAGCAGGCCTGGTTGGGGCAGTCTTGAAGAAAAAGATCCATATTTTGTAGGGGAACAAAGATCTAAGTGAAATTATTTTTCTAGAATTTAAAGGAAGTTCTTAGGCATGCTTGGAGGTCAGGACAGAGTTCTGGCAGTTCATCTTATGAGAGAATTCTTTGACAGTCCTCAATCAGCTTTGTGAAATTTAGAAACCATAGGGTTCTTGTGCATTTTTGTGTCTGGACAGCATACACCCTAAATAGGCTTGAGACGACAAGATTCTTGGAGGTGAGGGTCGGGGAAACACCATTCCTAAGCCAAGAACCTAGAACATTGGTGGGTTTAGGAGGAAGAAGCATAAAACCCCTGTTTCAGAGGCCTAATTGGGGGCTCAAGGCTACTAGCCTTTCAAGCCCTAGGAAGGAACCTTGAGGAAGCGATGGAGAGTTGGATGATTGTGGTTGCACAGGGACCTTAGATTGGTCATTTTGAAGTTCTTGAAACACTTTTGAACCCCTGCAAGAACCTTGAAGAAGTTTGAGGTTTTTAGGCCTTCAGGAAAATTAAGGGCCAAAGAAGAGAACATGGTGAAGCACCAAGACTTATTTGGAAAAAGGACAGCAAGTGGATAGAAGAGGGATGGGTCAGTCAACCAGGGGTTCCTAGGTAGGAGCAGGGACCTATAGGTTATTTTGGTGGAGCAAGGCACCAAGGGGGTCTATTGAGAATAGGCCAAGAGCGGGAATTAGAGAGTGATTCTTTCAATCCCTCTCCCTATCAGATTGGTATCAGAGCAGGTTAAAGGTTTGGGAAAGTAGCTTATATGTCAGAAGTTGAGTCAAGTGAAAAACCCAATATGGTGACAAATGCACAATTAGCCAAGAGGGTTGAAGAACAAGAAGAGGACAACAAGTCGTTAAAAGATAGAATAGAGCAACTTGAGAAAGCATTGAATGATGCAAGGTTGGAAGGAAAGGTCCCAAAGGAAGAAGTGGTTGCAGAGGAGGACAAGGTCCCTGAACCTAACCCTGTTTTGGAGGAGGAGCCTTTCTTGAAGGCATTGAAAGCCCTGAGTGGAAAAGGACTTGAGGGCATACCACTGTTCAGTGGAAAGATGGATCCTGATTTGGTCATGGATTGGATAGATGGCATGGAGAACCACTTTGAATGTGATGGAGTCACTGAAGCACAGAAAGTGAAGGTTGCAAAATCAAGGTTGAGAGGATTAGCTTTGACATGGTGGAAATTTGTTCAGACTGAAAGGGAGAAAGAAGGCAAATAGCCCATATCAACTTGGAAAGGAATGGTTGCTAAGGTAAAGGAAGCCTATATGCCAGATGACTATGAGATTCAGCTACATAAGAAGAGGAAAAGTCTAAAGCAAAAAGACCAAGATGTCAACACCTATACTGAAGAGTTTCAGAAGCTTTGCTTGAGATCAAATGTGACAGAAGATGAGAGCCTAAAAATGGCTAGGTACCTTAATGGCTTGAAGTGGAACATTCAGGAAGAGATGGCTTTACTAAGTCCCAAGACAGTCCACCAATGTTATCAGCTGGCTATAAAGATTGAGGAAAGGAACAAAAGAAAGCATGATCAGTCCTCTAAGGGCAGAGGAAGAGGCATAGATCAAAGAGGACAGCATGGAGGTTACCAAGGTAGAGGTAATGATCAAAGGAACCAAGGTGAATCTAAGCTCACTGAGCATGGAGGTGAAACATCTTCAAGAGGAGGATTTAACAGAGGAAAAGGACCTCAAGGAGGTTCAAATAGAGGAAGAGGAGTAGGTAGAAGTAACTCTTACTTTGCCACCATGAAGTGTTACCATTGCAACTAGCTAGGTCACCCTACTTATAGATGCCCGGAGAAATCTTCTTCTTCAAGCAATGAAAAGAGAGTGGCCTATGTACAAGAGGACACCATGAGTCCTAAGGCAACTAAGATCAGTCATATAGAATCTGAAATTGGAGAGAGTCTGATGTTTAATAGAGTGCTGATCAGACAACCAGTCAAGGAGGAACCTAAACAAAGAAGAGCTCTTTTTAGAGTAAGGTGCAAAATACTTGGTAAAGTATGCAAGGTCATTGTAGATTCTGGTTCTACAGATAATATAATCTCAGAGGAGGCAGTAACTAAGTTAAAATTGCAGAAGGCACCTCATGCTAACCCCTACAAGGTCACATGGTTGAATAAAGGGCATAGTGTTTTGGTGAATGAGAAAGTAACAGTGGAATTTTCAATTGAAGGATATAAAGATAAGCTAGTTTGTGATGTATTACCTATGGATGCATTCCATCTGCTACTGGTCAGACCATGGCAATATGACAGAAGTGTTGTTTATGATGGGAAGGAGAACACCATTTCATTCAAAAAGGATGGAAGAACCTTCAAGCTGCAGTCATTGACAGAGGAAGATGAAGGGTAGTCAAAGGTACCTAACATCATGTTGAGCAGTGGTAAAGAGTTCATCAAGGATCTACACCAAGGGAATGAAGGGTATGTGATCATGATGCAGCCCAAAGAGGAAGAAAAGGCTGAAAGGACAGTCTTACCAGAAGCAGTCCAAAGGTTACTTAAAAAATACAAGAGCATAGTGAGTGATGGAACACCTGCAACTCTACCACCAAAGAGAGAAATAAGTCATCAAATTGACTTCATACCTAGAGCCTCATTGCCTAACAAATCAGAATACAAGCTCACTCCTGAGCAGAACCAAGAGGTGGCAACGCAAGTGGAAGAATTGTTGAATCAAGGTCTGATTCAAAAGAGCATCAGCCCATGTGCAGTCCCTGTGGTTTTAGCAACTAAGAAAGGAGGTAAGTGGAGACTTTGTACTGATTCTAGAGCAATCAATAGGATTACAATCAAATATAGATTCCCAATACCTAGAATTGAAGATTTAATGGATTGCCTTGGAGGAGCACAATATTTCACTAAGTTGGATCTTAAGAGTGGGTATCATCAAATCAGAATCAAGGAGGGTGATGAATGGAAGATAGCTTTTAAGACAAATGATGGCTTATATGAGTGGAAAGTGATGCCATTTTTCCTCTCAAATTCCCCCAGCACGTTCATGAGACTAATGAATGAGGTGCTCAAGGATTTCACAGGGATTTTTGTAGTAGTCTATCTTGATGACATACTAATTTTCAGTAAGACAGCAGAAGAACATTTGAAGCATGTGGAGATGGTTCTTAAAAGGTTGCAAGAACAATTGGCAATTAACCTTGAGAAGTGTGAGTTTTTCAAACAAGAGATTGTGTATCTAGGCTTTGTAGTATCCAAAGGAACGTTGAAGATGGATCCAAGCAAGGTGGAAGCCATCCTAAACTGGCCTACACCAACCACAGCAACAGAGGTAAGAAGTTTTCATGGTTTAGCTCAGTTCTATAGAAAATTTATAAGAAACTTTAGTGGCATCTGTGCACCAGTATTAGATACAATCAAGGGTGGTCAGAAAACAAAGTTTAAGTGGACTCAAGAGGCTGATAAAGGGTTTGAAAAGTTGAAACAAGAAGTGGCAACTCAACCAATTTTGTTATTGCCTAGTTTTAACAAGTTGTTCACAGTTGAGTGTGATGCAAGTGGAGTAGCAGTAGGAGGAGTACTTAGTCAAGAAGGTAGGCCTGTAGCCTTCTTTAGTGAAAATCTCAATGAATCCAAACAAAAATACTCAACCTATGATTTAGAATTATATGCTTTAGTGCAGTCCCTTAGGAAGTGGAGGCATTATTTGTTGCCCAAAGAGTTTGTGGTCTTCACTGATAACCAAGCACTCAATTACATTAACACCGAAGAGAAGCTGAGTAATAGACATTTGAAATGGATGGAATACATCCAAGCTTTCACATTCACTATCAAGCACAAAAAGGGACAAATGAATAAGGTGGCAGATGCAATAAGCAGAAGGTTGCTGACAGTCCAAGAGATACAGTTGAAAAGCATTGGATTAGAGAGTTTCAAAGACCTCTATGGTGAGGATGAAGACTTCTCAAAAGCCTACAAGGTATGCTCTGATTTTGAGAATCATTTTCATAGTCAATATGTTGAATATACACTGCAAAATGGATTGTTATTTAAGGGTAATCTATTGTGTGTTCCAAGAGGGTCAATGAGGGAAAATCTGATTCAAGAAAAACATAATGGCAGTCTTAGTGGGCATTTTGGTATCAATAAGACTTTAGAACTAGTACAAAGGTTCTATTATTGGCCTAAATTGGCAAGAGATGTCAGAAGATATGTGGAGCAGTGTGTTGTTTGCATGAAATCCAAAGGGGGAGCTAGCAATGTTGGTTTGTATCAGCCCCTACCTATTCCTAACAGACCATGGGAGTGTGTGAGCATGGATTTTGTGGTAGGTCTTCCTAAGACCAAAACTAGTTTTGACAGTGTTTTTGTAGTTGTGGACAGATTTAGCAAGATGAGTCACTTTATCCCTTGCAAGACCACACATGATGCAAGTTATATAGCCCATCTTTTCTTCAGGGAAGTTGTAAGAATCCATGGTTTGCCATTGAGCATTGTATCAGACAGGGATGTGAAATTCATGAGCCATTTTTGGAAGACTTTATGGAGCAGATTGGGAACAAATCTGTCTTTTGGATCATCTTACCATCCTCAGACTGATGGTCAAACAGAGGTGGTTAACAGAGTGTTGGGAAACCTTTTGAGGTGCTTAACTAAAGAATATGGACAGACATGGGATATGGTGATTTCTCAAGCTAAATATGCCTACAATGACAATGTCAATAGAACTACAGGAAAAAGTCCTTTTGAGGTTGTGTATGGGATGCACCCAAGAGGTATTTGTGAACTCAGAGACCTTGGATCAATGGAGAATAGGAGTGGACATGTAGAAGACTTCACTCAGGCCATGAAGGAGATTCATGAGCAGGTTAAGAAAACAATTACAGCAGCAACTCAAAAGTTGAAGGAGAATGTTGATTTGTCAAGGAAGGATGTACAATTTGCAGTTGGGGACTATGTTATGGTTCACCTCAACAAATACAGATTGCAGAAGGGGATGTCCACCAAGTTGCAGATGAAAAGAGTGGGTCCATGCAAGGTTTTGGCTAAGTATGGCAAGAATGCATATAAGGTGGAATTACCATCAGATTTGGGCATCTCTCCAGTGTTCAACATTGCTGATTTGATCAAGTACAAGGGATCAGTCAATGATGATGGTTAGAACAGCAAGGAAATCTTCAAGGACATTAGCAACATGTCCATACCTGCTCAATACAAGCCTCAGGCAGAGAATATATTGGAGTCAAGGGTGAAGAAGGCCACAAGACACAAGGTGTACATGGAACACCTCATCAAGTGGAAGACCAAGCCTGAATCTGAGGCTACTTGGGTGGATGAAGCTGATTTTAAAAAGTAGGGCATTGACCTATCCTTATTCTCTCCTTCCAATCTTTCATGTTTGAGTTGAGAGGGGTAGAATGGTGCAGGAGCACCTGGGAAATTACTAGATTCCCTTGAAGTTTTGGTTGAAGTCATATTTTTGTTGTGTTGGTGTTGGTCATGTTGACCATCTTGCTTGGTTTTTGTTGTTTTGAATAATGCTTGATCAATCTTTGATCATTGGATTGGGAGGTGGCAAACATTAATGGGTTTTGAAGCCCAACTTGTCATCCTTTCCAATCTAGCCAAGGTGTTTGAAAACACGTGGGGTTTTAAAACTTGCAACTTTAGGTCATCCAAAGGCTCGAACTAAAAATATTAAACATTTGGGAGGCATATTTAAGGTGGCCTCGACCTTTGTGCAAGGTTGGAAAAAGTTTTGTACTGACTGTGTTTTCAGAAGTGGAAGAAAAACAGCATTCTTATCATATTTCTCTGGTTTTTGTTTTTTTGCAGTGCTTAAATGGATTAAAAAGTGTTAGATTTGATCTGTATAATGTATTTTAGGTTGTATCCAATCATTTTGGAAGGTTAAGAAATTTCTTAGTTGCATTTATAAGTTTGTATTGTAAATAGTTTTATTTCTGCTCTAGTTCTGTCTAGAAAAGACTGTATTTTGGAAATGTGGTGCTAGGACACTTTTCCTCCGTACAATCTGTACGGCCCTTTGGAAATAGTTCCTAGTTACCATGCTTGTAAATATGGTTGTAAATAGGGTTTGTGTGAGTTCTTTGGTGGCTAGCAAATGAATGCCCTAGGTGAGCCAGAGCAAGCCCGGTTGGGGCAATCTTGAAGAAAAAGATCCATATTTTGCAGGGGAACAAAGATCTGAGTGAAATTATTTTTCTAGAATTTAAAGGAAGGTCTTAGGCATGCTTGGAGGTTAGTACAGAGTTCTATTAGTTCATCTTATGAGAGAATTCTTTGACAGTCCTCAATCAGCTTTGTGAAATTTAGAAACCCTAGGGTTTTTGTGCATTTTTGTGTCTGGACAGCATACACCCTGAACAAGATTGAGACCATAAGATTCTTGGAGGTGAGGGTAGGGGAAACACCATTCCTAAGCCAAGAACCTAGAACATTGGTGGGTTTAGGAGGAAGAAGCATAAAACCCCTGTTTCAGAGGCCTAATTGGGGGCTCAAGGCTACTAGCCTTTCAAGCCCTAGGAAGGAACCTTGAGGAAGTGATGGAGAGTTGGATGACTGTGGTTGCATAGGGACCTTAGATTGGTCATTTTGAAGTTCTTGAAACACTTTTGAACCCCTGCAAGAACCTTGAAGAATTTTGAGGTTTTTAGGCCTTTAGGCAGATTAAGGGCCAAAAAAGAGAACATGGTGAAGCACCAAGACTTGTTTGGAAAAAGGACAAGTGGATAGAAGAGGGATGGGTCAGTCAACCAGGGGTTCCTAGGTAGGAGCAAGGACCTATAGGTTAGTTTGGTGGAGCAAGGCACCAAGGGGGTCTATTGAGAATAGGCCGAGAGCAGGAATTAGAGAGTGATTCCTTCAATCCCTCTCCCTATCATAAAGACTCTAAGGAATGCAATTGTATGTGAGTGTTTAGCCCCATACACAATCTAACACAAACAGGAGGCCCAACTCTCCTATTCAAAAGTACAATGAACTAAAACAAATCGTATATATATTAAAATATAAGCACAATTTTTTAAAAAGAAAAAGAAGGTTCCTATTCATTATATGCTCTCCTGTTGCATGTATGAATTAGGATGGATAAAGGCACAGCATATTCAAACTTGTTAAAACAAAAAAAAAGAGAGAACTCAGCCATATTCATCGTTGCCAAGAAAAACCTAAGGCTTTTTTCCCAACCATCAAACTAATTCGTTTGTCCATGAAAAATGTACTATACCATAAACGTGAAAAGAAGAAAATAAAATGCCAACAGAGGTTGAGGAATTTGGAATTTCACAGGCCAAGTGCTTTTGATTGTATTAGTTGAAACTTCAAATCTATTCCTAGCTTCTGGGATTTTCTCTAAACTCTGCTAGGTAAAACCAAAGGATTAAGGGTATAAAACCATCTTGGAATAAGTAGATGCAAGATAAGAAAATAAGGAAGGGATGCACCTAAGAAATTTTGGAATGAAAGTCTTATTTTCGCCATAATGTTTCCACCAGCCTTAGTCAACCTACAATTCCCCTCTCCCACGCCTCCACCTAACTAGAGATTGGAAATCATTTAGGAAGTGATGGTGTATCCTCTTGTCAGTAGAAACCTACTCATCTTCTATGGAGAACATCTAACTTGCACTGTACCCTTTAATTACCATAAGTGTTGGGTTAAAGTTCACCTCTAACTACACTACCTAATCTGCTAATAAACTCCCATCCTTGTTGTCACAATAAAACTATTAAGAGGTCAGCTTTATTTTTTTAAACGCCTCCCACTGCAAGTCATTTAGGATATCTTATGAGATGCAGTTTCATCCATTTCATTTGGCCTCACTTCAATCAAAGGGATTAATGATCCAGATGGGTAATAATAACCATACCCTCTTTGTGTTGTAGGAAAGGACATGACTTTTTCTTTTTTCTCCATTTGTGGAAAAGATATGGTACGAAACATTGACTTTGGTATAGGTATTAATACATATCTTCAAATGCAATCAATTTGGAAGATGATAGGAATCACCTCTTAATGTTGGCTAAATACCCATGTTAATATTCCAAGGAACGAACAGCCATAATTTGATTATTATAACATGTAATCCAATAGTCTATCAAAAGCAATGCATTAGTTCCTTGCTTTGTAAGTTCACTTGAGAGTCACCATCTACTAGTACTGATAGTTGGGTAAGTACTTTAATGCTAACAATTAACTTTGTGCATAATGGTTTGGTGGGACGTGACAAGTGATTGAAGGAATGAATAGAGACATTGATGTGGTTTGCTCCAGATTTAACACATTAGCATTAAATAGATCTTGACCATGGACGATTGCATAGTATATGCTTGGCAGAGATGATCCACAAAGATCTTTGTATCATGATAGCAGCATTGAATTAAATGTCATAGTTGTAGTAAAGGGGAGGGTGCTAAGGAAAATAGGAACCTAGAAGATAGTAGAAGTAAATTCAAATTTATCAAATCCACATGCAAACAGCCAACTGAATATGCAATAAACTTTACTTAGACTATAACCTCTATATTAACCAATAATATCTATTAAAGGTATAGTAATTTATTAATCTATATCTCTTATTAGTAATCAATCTGGAAAACAATTATTATCTTAGCCTGCTAGATATAGGAGTGATGCATTTTATTTATTGTCATCTCAGCTAGAAGCAATTACTAAACTTTTTTTTTATCATTAACCTCAAGATGGAAATTATGATAGTATGGCTCAACTACTACCACCTAAACGAAAAAAAAAGTCTCTAATGTAGAAGAAACTAGCTTAGATGTGTCCAGGCATGAATCTTTCCACCCAATTGACATACTCGAATTGAATTCCCATAGTGTTTGTATGTATGCATGTTCAGCTCAACATTGTGCAAACTATTAACAAGAATATATTTCCCTTTATCTGCAGTTAAGTGACAGCAACTTTAAACAATGACTCTAGAGTTTATTTATTTTGAGAGTATTTGTGTCCCAAATATAAAAGTCCAAAAAATAAAAAAAATGAATGATACAAACCTTCACATGTCCTCAACTTCTTAGCATGTTAAATCAATATGGGGGTCCTCTTACAGTCAAGCTCAACATGAAATAAGTCATAAAGTCAAAAGAATCTTTATGTTTTAAATAACCCATAATCTAACATGAAATAATTTTCTAGAATGTTACCTTGCTTCCACTCCTGATAAGCTCTTGAAATGAATCAACCCCATATAATCATATAAGCCAGCTTAGAAATTGTTAGAATATTATAGCTTAATTCTCTTCTAGGAGATGATTTTGATTGTTTTACATTGTTACCAAAAAAGGAAATTGAGATTGGTATGCAAATTTCTTTATTTATTTTAATGGGATATGGCACTTAGGAAAACATACCATATAGTTACTAGGATAAACTATATACTATATAATAAACAAGATAATAGAAGATGATAATATTATAACTATGGAAGTTGCATTAAAATTAGAATAATATCATTATTGATGCACTAGCTTAACCATTATTAGCAAGAATTTGATTAAATATATATTTATATATATATATATATATAATCACTCTGAAAAAGTAGAGACTCTACGGAATGCGGTTGTGTGTGAGGGTTTAGCTCCACACACAATCTAACAAAAAGAGGAGGCCCAACTATCCAATTCAGAAGTACAATGAAGTAAAACGAATCGAATATATATTAAAATATAAGCACAATTTTTTTAAAGAAAAAGAAGGTTCTTATTCATTATATGCTCACCTGTTGCACGTAGGAATTAGGATGGATAAAGGCACAGCATAGTCAAACTTGTTATAAAAAAGAGAGAACTTAGTCATATTCATTGCTTCCAGGAAAATCCTAAGGCTTTTTTCCCAACCATCAAACTAATTCATTTGTCCATGAAAATGCACTATACCACAAACGTGAAAAGAAGAAAATAAAATGCCAACAAAGGTTTGATAATTTGGCATTTCATAGGCCAAGTGCTTTTGATTATATTAGTTGAAACTTCAAATCTATTCCTAGCTTCTGGGATTCCCTCCAAACTCTGTCAGGCGCAACCAAAGGATTAAGGGTATAAAACCATCTTGGAATAAGTAGATGCAAGATAAGAAAATAAGGAAGTGATGCGCCTAAGAAATTTTGGAATGAAAGTCTTATTATCAACCTAATGTTTCCACCGGCCTTAGTCAACCTGTAATTCCCCTCTCCCACGCCTCCACCTAACTAGATATTAGAAATCATTTAGGAAGTGATGGTGTATCCTCTTGTCAGTAGAATCCTGCTCATCTTCCATGGAGAACTTGTAACTTGCATTGTACCCTTTAATTCCCATAAGTGTTGGGTTAAATTTTGCCTCTAACTGCACTGCCTAATCTGCTAATAAACTCTCATCCTTGTCGTCACAATAAAACTATTAAGAGGTTAACTTTATTTTTTTAGATGCCTCCCACTACAACGCATTTAAGATATCTTATGGGATGTAGTTTCATCCATTTCATTCGGCATCACTTCAATCAGAGGGATTAATGATCTAGATGGGTAATAATAACCATACCCTCTTTGTGTTGTAGGGAAGGACGTAACTTTTTCTTTTTTCTCCATCTATGGTAGAGATATGGTAGGAAACATTGACTTCGATATAGGTATTAATAAAGATCCTCAAATGCAATCAATATGGCAGATGATAGGAATCATCTCTTCATGTTGGCTAAATACCCCTGTTAATATGCCAAGGAACAAATAGCCATAATTTGATAATCATAATGTATAATCCAATAGTCTATCAAAAGCATTGCATTAATTCCTTGCTCTATAAGTTCACCCAAGAGTCACCATCCACTAGTACTGATAGTTGGGTAAGTACTTTAATACCAGCAATTAACTTTGTGCATAATGGTTCGGTGGGATGTGACAAGTGATTGAAGGAATGAATAGATGAGATTGATGTGGGTTGCTTAAAATTTAACACATCAACATTAAATAGATCTTGACCATGGGCGATTGCATAGTATATGCTTGGTAGAGATAATCTGCAAAGATCTTCGTATCATGATAGTAGCATTGAATTAAATGTCAAATTTGAAGGAAATGGGAGGGTGCTAAGGAAAATAGGACCTAGAAGATAGTAGAAGTAAATTCAAATTTATCAAATCCACATGCAAACAGCCAGCTAAATATGCAACAAACTTTACTAACTTAGACTATATCCTTTATATTAACCGATAATATCTATTAAAGGTATAGTAATGTATTAATCCATATCTCTATATTATTAATCAACCTAGAAAACAATTATTATCTTATCCTGCTAGATGTAGGAGTGGGGCATTTTATTTACCGTCGCCTCAGCCAGAAGCAATTACTAAACTTTTTTTTTATCATTATCCTCAAGATGGAAATTATGATAGTATGGCTCGACTACTACTGCCTAAACAAAAAAAAAGTCTCCAATGTAGAAGAAACTAGCTTAGATGTGTTAAGGCATGAATCTTGCTACCCAATTGACATACTCCAATTGAATTCCCATGGTGTGTGTATGTATGCACATTAAGCTCAACATTGTGCAAATTGTTAACAATAATATCTTTCCATGTGTCAGCAGTTAAGTGATAGCAACATTTTAAACAATGACTCTAGAGTTTATTTATTTTGAGAGTATTTGTGTCCTAAATATACAAAACCAACAAATAAAAAAAAATGAATGATGCAAACCTTCACATGTCCTCAACATCTTAGCACGCTAAATCAATATGGGGGTCCTCTTACAGTCAAGCTCAACATGAAATAAGTCATACAGTCAAAACATTCTTTATGTTTTAAATAACCCATTTAATCTAACATGAAATAATTTTCTAGAATGTTACCTTGCTTCCACTACTAATAAGCTCTTGAAATGAATCACCCCCATATACTCATAAAATCCAGCTTAGAAATTGTTAGAATATTACAGCTTAATTCTCTTCCAAGAGATGATTTTGATTGTTTTGCATAGTTACCAAAAAACGAAACGAAGATTAGTATTCAAATTTTTTTTTTTTTAAATGGGATATGGCACTCAAGAAAACATGCCATATAGTTACTATGATAAACTATATACTATATAATAAACAAGATTATAGAAGATGATAATATTATAATTGTGGAAGTTGTATTAAAATTAGAATAATATCATTATTGATGCACTAGCTTAACCATTATTAACAAGAATTTATATATATAAATATACTCACTCTAAAAAAGTAGAGAGTCTAAGGAATGTGGTTGTGTGTGAGGGTTTAGCCCCACACACAATCCGACACAAAGAGGAGGCCCAACTCTCTTATTCAAAAGTATAATGAAGTAAAACGGATCATATAGGGGAGAGGGGCCCAAAGTAGGGCGAGAGCCTATAGTGGGGACGGAAGTAGTCCCACGTGGGCCCCACAGTAGACTACCTTAATATGCAAATGTAAAACAGTTTTCACCCACAAAGTCAACAAAGGTACACATATCACTGTACCATCAAAATTGTATTATAATCAGAGAATATTTGTCCCATACACAAATAGATATTTGTAGTCTTACATGTCAGAGAATATTCAAAGTACATCTGACACCACAAACATACAAGCCATATTGCTTGTTACGGAGCCCTCGATTCAAAAGAAAATCCCAAAATATAAAACTAGTATAACCCAAGCTCCCCTATAATGTCACCACTTGCATTTCATCGCAGCCACCTTTCTGGCACTTGGGATGCCACGAGTACAACATATACCCAAGAATGTCCCATCACCAAATCTAATCCAGTCAAACCCCCATACCACTTTCCCACCAACACAACACTTAGACCGGTAGCAATCATTCATATGTGTCCCATCTATCAAATCAAACCTCTCTATTAATGGTTCCTCCTCCTATTTTTCCCACCTACAACCACCAAAACAATGGTGTTAAAGCCACCAAAATATCCTATCAAGCAAACAAGGAATGCATGCCATTAATACATACAAACTCAACAATTGAAGGCATCTGATGAAGAATTCAAATTTGAAATTAAAAGGACAGGAATTAAAGACTCCACACCAAACCAGCATTGAACATATAAGGAGAAGTTATAATTCAAATATGCATTACTCAATCTCTTGCAATTTCCATTTAGCACGTCCCACTTTCATTATCAGTTATACAATTTCATCCAGAAATATGAAGATAGTCCAAAGGAAGTAGTAGCAGCATCCTCACAACCTATAGGTATTTCTCTGCTACAAATTCAGGCTACTTGTGAATGAAAATATTTTGAATGGGATGTCAATTTATGTCACAATGACCTGTAACTCAATATCTAGGGTTTCAACTTACACTTTATACATATGTCAAGTCATTTCAATTCAAGTTCATGCTTTCATTGGTTTTCCTTTCCTCTACACTCGTCCATGCACGATGTTTACCCTGCATTGTGCATTTCAATATTTTGTGTATATAAATTGCACGATGTTTTTTGTGCTTTTCATATTTTCTTGCTTACACTAAATATGAAATGGGTTTGACTAGTTTAAAATAGTTTTTTATTACTACTATACTTGTTCAACGAAATATGGAAAGGGTTTGACTGGTTTTCAGCCATGCACTTGTTTTCGTGTGTTCGTCATTGCACAAACTTTAAATATGAAATTTGCTTTTTACATTTGTTTGTTACTACAAAATATGGAAATGGATATAATATATTTTCTTGTTACTAGGAAATATTCATATGGTTTTAATGTTTATCATTTCAAGGGTTTCTTCCATGCACTTGCATTCGTGTCTTCCTCACTACACACTTTAACTCTACAATTTTCTTATAATATTCTCATGTTATTGTGAAATTTGAAAATGGTATGACTAGTTTTCATTTCCAAGATATTCTGGCATGTTTATGTTTTATTTTGTTCTTCCATGCACAATAGTTATGTCTGTGAAATACTTTTTTCATTTCATTGTTACTACCAAACATGGAAAGGGTTTCACTACTTCAAAATTACAAGGTTTTCTCTTTGAAAATGCACAAACTTTAACTCTACAATTTGTCTTTAATATTTGTTTGTTATTTCCAAATATGAAAATGGACTCACTTGTTTTCATTCTAAAGTTTTTCTTCCATGCAATTATATTATTTTTTTCTTATATATGTATTTTTCTTTCCATACATACATATACATATTATGCACGGAAGAACAAAATAATACATAGACATATTTCCATACATATATATGGTATGACTGGTTTTCATTTCGAAGATATTCTACCATGCAATCGTATTGTTTTGTTCTTCCTTTCACAATACTTTTTTCTATGAAATGCAATTTTTATTTTATTGTTACTACCAAACATTTTTATGGTTTCACTAGTTCACAATTATAGGGTTTTCTGCCATGCACTTGCATTCCTCTCTTTCACAATGCACAAACTAACTCTGCAATTTGCCTTTAATATTTGTTTGTTATTCCCACATATGAAAATGGATTCACTTGATTTCATTTCAAAGATATTTTTCCATGCAATTATATTATTCTCTTCCTATATATGTATTTTTCTATATATATAGTGCATGGAAGAACAGAATAATACATAAACATATTTACATGTACATATACAAAATAATGTATATACATATATATATATTATATATATACATTTATTATATATATACATATTTATTATATATATATTATATATATACATATATATTATATATATACATATATATTATATATATACATATATATATTATATAAATACACACACACACACACACACACACACACATATATATGTAATTGTTTATGTGATTGTTACTATGAAATTTTTTTTACATATTTATGTTTGGCTCTTCACGTTTCATTGTTCAGCTCTGCACTCAAGAAAGTTGCCTTTCTCTTTCAGTTGAGGTTTTCTACCTCACTACACCTATACCATTGTATTTCCTTTTGAAAATGTTTAACCAATGTTTGATCATGTCTCACTAAAAATATGTGCTCCAATCCATTTCAATTCAAATAATAAAATTGAATAAACTGAGATCATGCATATATTGAATAAAAACAAATTATGCATGCACATTAAAGACAATTGCATTGAAAACTACTCATAAAAACCAAGCAAAATAAAGACAATAAAAACTTATTGTTCATGCACAATAAAGACAATTTCATTACAAAAGTGAGATAATTGCATTACAAACTATTCATAAAAACCAGATCATTGAATTTCAAAATGTCAAGATGCATATTAAATAAATGCAAATTGTTCATGCATCACTGTGACTTTAATAGTGTTCAACTTTTTATTTTATTTAACTGCTCCAAACATCCTTTTTAACATCTACAGGTGCAATTTAAAGGTAAAGTGAGGTTGAAAAGTAAAACCAAGACTGCAAAGACGTCCTCTCGTACAAGGAAAGACACTATAACAGTCCCCAATGTGCAACAACCGGTTGCAAAAGTAAACACGAATCCAGAACCTATTGAGGTTGTCCAGGAGGTTTGTGCACCACTGATCTGGTGAGCAAGAGCATCAAAGGAAATTGAATGGTCATCACAGGACATGGACAGGGTACTCGAGGATGTTGAAACAAATGGGATGTCAATGAGAGCTGCTACGAAGAAGTGGAAAATCCTAGCTACAACACTTAGCAATCAGTTAGGCGGCCTAAGCTCTACTTCAAAGAAGGGTCCACCAACGATTCTGACAGAAGAGGAGGGTCTAAGGGGCTGCCTAGAAAATCATGATGGACTGGATTCAAGAGGCGCCATCCAGAATTGACCTTGCGCATAGTTGAAGGTCTTGACAAAGACAAGGCAATAAACCTTAGACCCAATATAGTAGCTGAATTTTATAAAATGCTCACAATAGCATATGAAAGTACCCCATACGGTCCTAACAAAATTTGGAACTGTGATGAAACAGGAATTCAAGCTAGCAGAAATGGAACTATGAGGGTCTTGGCACATCGAGGTAGCAAGAATGTCTCCTACATCATTCCAAAAAGTAGAGAATGGATAAAAATTCTATGTTGTGTTAATGCATCTAGCCAAACCATACATGGTTTCTAGTTGTTCAAGGGCAATACAGAGATAGAGAATTACATTGTGAACTGTGAACCACGCGCAACTATGGCAACCCAAGCACATGCTTGGATGACAATATGTATGTACATATATATCTGTGCATACGAATGCACATGTATGTATAGGGAAATATGTATGTACATATATTTAAATGTGTACGTACATGTATATATATATGTACATATATATCAATGTGTATCTACACATATATATATATGTATCTACATGTATATCAAAGTGTACCTATATCTATGTCAATGTGTATCTACATATATATGAATGTGAATCTACATATACATATATGTATGTACATATATATATATATATATATATATATATATATATATATATATATATATATATATATATATATATATATATACATACATACATTGATATATAGATTGAAAGCTATAGTGTATGTATACATAGAAATTAAATGAAAAGATTAAACCCATTAAAGTTGCAGTGATGCATGAAGAGAACCATATATTTCCTTGAAAAATTGAGTGTGTTATGAACACAAGTATTGGAAGTGTTCATAAACACCATATAGGCCATAAACATCATGGAGCACATTGTCGATGCACTTAGAACGAAAGAGAACCTTCAATCTAAGGACAATCAAATAAACACTTTAAATATTTTGTTCAGAATCAGCAACAAAATAAGTAATAGCATTCACCTTAAGTAACACAACACACCCATAACAAAACAAATAACCAAAAAGAAGAAAGAAAATGGAACGACAAGAGACAATGGTGTAGCTTTAGTGAGGTTAAAAACCTCACCTTTATGAATTGGAGATGGCCAATGGTATGGTGAATTTATCCAACTAAATCCTACAAACATTTATGAAAATAGTCATTAATAAGAAAAGTGTAGTAAGGAAAGTGTTTAACTTACAATAAGAATGTATAGTATCATTTTATGTTTACCTTTGTCATGCAATTAACCATAACAAAGCCAATAATGGATTGAAATAGCACACCATTGAAGAAGATTGAACAAGATAGAAATTTACAACAAGTGTCAGCAGAATATACCAACATGTCTAAAACAATGAAACGAATAACTGTTAAGGAATGAACATGACATATATGACATTCAAATTGAACAATGGAAATGAACAATCAAATTGAACATTGCAAGTGAACAATGAAATTGAACATTGCAAGTGAACAATGAAATTGAGCATTCTAATCGAACAATGAAATTGAACATTCCAATTAAACAATGTAATTGAACAATAAAATTGAACATTCCAATTGATCAATCGAATAGAACTATATATTTGAACAATCCAATAGAACAATGCAATAGAACAATAACTTTTAACAATGCAATTGAACAATCAAATTGAACAATCCAATTGATCAATCAAATTGAACAATCCAATTGAATATTGCAAGTGAACAATGAAATTGAACATTCCAATTGAACAATAAAATTGAACATTTGAATTGATCAATCAAATAGAACAATCCAATAGAACAATGCAATAGAACAATAACTTTTAACAATGCAATTGAACAATCCAATTAATCAATCAAATTGAACAATCCAATTGGTCAATCAAATTGAACAATCCAATTGGTCAATCAAATTGAACAATCCAATTGAACAATCCAATTGGTCAATCAAATTGAACAATCCAATCGAACAATCAAATTGAGCAATGCAATTGAACAATCAAACGGAACCATCGAATTGAAGAAAGCAATTGAACAATCAAATTGAACATGTGTACATGAGTTATACATATATACCAACATGATATGGTGTAACAATTAGAATGTATGGAACTGAAATGCATTGACATCCATAAACAATGCAAGTTGAAACCCCAAATACCAAGTTACAAGGTGGTGGGTGACAAACATTGACAGTGCATAGAACTGATATATATTCCCTAGCATATGCCTTAAAAAAAACCATGAAATTGAACTGAAATGTCTTGACATTCATAAATAGTGTAAGTTGAAACCCTAGATATTGAGTTAAATGAAAAACCCAATGTGAACATACATACGCACATTATATACAAACATTATATATATATACACACACACATAAATACATATACATGCATACATATATATATATGAGAATGCACACACACACACACACACACACACACACACACACACACACACACACACACACACACACACACACATACACACACATTATGTATGTATGTATGTATGTATGTACTCATATATATATATATATATATATATATATATATATATATATATACACACACATAAATACATATACATATATGAGAATACACACACATACATGCATACATACACATTGTGTATGTATGTATGTATGTATGTACATGTATGTATGTATGTATGTACACACATATATGTGTGTATGTGTATATATATGTATGTTAATTTTAATATATATAGGCACTAGTAGAGGCCTAGTGAGGTAAAAAAGCTCACCTCAAAGAGAAAGGGAGCTTTCAAGAGTGCAAAGCTGAACAATGAAGCGTACAGAGCCAAACAATGAGTTGTGGAGAGCCAAACATGTATGGTTAAGTAACCAAATGAACAGTCGATAATGTTTGCAAACAAAAGGAATGAGAGTGAGCAAGATATGCGAGAATGTGGAGTATTGAATGAACCTTGATCTCTAATTAATGTGCCTGATAGACCGAGTAAATGAGAAGTAACGCGTAAGTCAAGTTGGTTAGAGGAGGAAACAAAGGAGGAAATGAGCGATTACTGATCTAGACACATTCCCTCTTGTGCAATACACTAGATTCAATGAGTTGAACCCAAACAAAAAACATGAATACAATCATATGTTTTACCCTGGAGGTAAAACCCAATCTGAATTCATGTTTTTTGTTGGGTTCACCTCATTTAGGAATTAGTTTTCTCCAACAGTGTTCTATGCGGTTTGCTACATCAAACCCCTCTTTGTCCACATTGTCTCCAATTCTTGCAAGTAGCACTTCCCTGAAACAACAACCTTATTATATTTTGTTATTACAAGGTTTTATGTCATGCAATGGTTAAACATGGAATGGGATTCACTGGTTCACAATTAGAGGGTATTCAGCCATGCACTTGTGTGTGTGTGTGTATATATATATATGCATATACATGTATATATATATACGTATACATGTATATATATATACATGTATATACCTATATATACATGTACACGTATATATAAATATACAGTTTTATTTTCTTTAATATGCAACTTCAAAGTTTGCAATTCAATGCTTGGTTTTTATGAATAGTTTGTAATGCAATTGATGACACTTTGTAATGCAATTGTCTTTAATGTGTATGAACAATTTTTTTTTATTCAATATATGCATGATCTCAGTTTATTGAATTTTATTATTTTAATTGAAATGGCTTGGAGCAGATCTTTTTAGTGAGACATGAACAAACATTGGTTAAACATTGTCAACAAGAAATACAATGGTAGAGGCATAGTGAGGTGGAAAACCTCAACTGAAAGAGAAAAGGAGCTTTCTTGAGTGCAGAGTCGAACAATGAAACATGAAGAGCCAAACATAAATATGTAAAACAAATTTCATAGTAACAATCACATAAACAATTACATACATATACTTCTTCAATTACATTGAACCTAATTATATGTATGCTTTGTTTGTTGTTCAATTAAAGTGACTGTAAATATTGAACCTAAGTAGGAGTCAACCATCATCAAAGTTAGTTGTAAGGGAGAGGGGCCGATATTTACAGTCACTTTAATTGAACAACAAACAAAGCATACATCTAATTAGGTTCAATGTACATATGCATATATGTATATGCACGCATCGACGTATATGTTGCATCAAAACAGTCTTGCCCTATAGTGCATGCAATCAAAACTAGTATAAAATCCATGGCAAACACCACGACTTATAAATTCTTGGAAAATGCCAAGAATTTTAATTTCATAGAAAATTCCATGAACTTTATACCACTTCACTGCATTCTCTGTAGGGAAAAAAAGCTCCTATGTTTCTTTGTTTGTTCTTCAATTAAATTGATAGTGTATACATGTTTCCTATAGCAGGCTTTCACATACCATACCCACCATATGTCATATGTCCAAACCTATACCCATGATCGGCTCCTATGCCCACACATATCTCCTCTCCCTTATGTGTATGTTTTGTTTGTTCTTCAATTTAACTGATTGTAAATGATGACCCCTCTCCCTTACAGCCAACTATGGTAGCATATTACTCCTACTTATGTTTGGTTGGGAATGAATGGAGGACTACAAGTAGGTGGAGGATTAGGATTAGTGTGGGGATCAACATTAGATGGAGGATGAAGGTATCTATGGAAATATGTCTATGTATTATTATGTTCTTCCATGCATTGTATATATATTTGAATATATATATACATATATTTGTATATGTATGGAAATATGTCTATGTATTATTTTTTTCTTCCATGCACTGTATATATATATATATATTTGAATATATATATATATATACATATATTTGTGTATGTATGGAAATATGTTTATGTATTATTCTATTCTTCCATGCATAATTTGTAATTATAGAGGGATAGAAAGAGAGATAAATATATATGTAAGAACAGAATAATATAATTGCATGGTAGAAAAGCTTCGAAATGAAAAAAAATATATGTATGGAAATTTTTCTATGTATTATTTTGTTCTTCCATGCACAATATGTATAAATGTATGGAAAGATAAATGTGCATGGAAGAACATAATAATATATTTTCATGGAAGATTAACTTTAGAATGAAAAAAAAGTGAATCCATTTTCATATTTGGGAATAAAAAACAAATATTAAAGGAAAATTGAAGAGTTAAAGTTTATGCATTGTCAAGGAGAGGAATACAAGTGCATGGCAGATAACCCTGTAATTTTGAACAAGTGAAAGCCTTTCCAATGTTTGGTAGTAACAATGAAATGAAAAAGCATTTCGCAGACATTACTATTGTACATGAAAGAATAGAATAATACATAAACATGCCAGAATATATTCAAAAGGAATACCAATCATACCATTCTCATATTTCAGAATAACATGAGAATATTATAAGAAAATTGCAGAGTTAAAGTGTGTGTAGTGAGGAAGACGAGAATGCAAGTGCATGGCAAAAACCTTGTAAATGATATACATTAAAGTCGTATCAGTATTTCCTACTAACAAGAAATATATTGTATCCATTTAGAAATTTGGGAATAATAAGCAAACATTAAAGGGAAAATACAGAGTTAAAAGTGTGTGCATTATCAAAGAGATACCCTGTAATTTTGAACCAGTGAACCCTTACCATGTTTGGTAGTAACAATGAAATGAAAAAAGCATTTCTCATACATTACTATTATGCATGGAAGAATAGAACAATACATAAACATGCTAGAATATCTTGGAAATGAAAACCAGTCATACCATTTTCACTGGTTTGGAACAACATGAGAATATTATAAGCAATTTCCAGAGTTAAAGTATGTGCAGTGACGAAGACACAAATACAACTGCATGGTAGAAATCCTCAAAATGATAAACATTAAAACTGTATGAATATTTCCTAGTAACAAGTAATTATATTGTATCCATTTCCGTATTTTAGAATAACAAACAAATGTAAAAAGAAAATTACAAATTTAAATTTTGTGTAATGAAGAACACACGAAAATAAGTGCATGGCTGAAAACCAGTCAATCCCTTTCCATATTTCGTCAAACAAGTCTAATAGTAATGAAAAACCATTTTAAACCAGTCAATCCCATTTCATATTTTGTGTAAGTAAGCACAATACAGAGGTGCAATGAATATCAAAAGATTACGAGTGCATGGTTGAGTGTAGAGGAAAAGAAAACAAATTAAACCCTCCCCACATTTCATACTCAGGCAATCTTTCTCAAACACAAAAATTTGCAATGAAAAGTTCTGCAAAAAAAAGTGCATGGCAGAATATTCATTAATTCGAAGACAGCGGTATGGGTTGAGTGAGGTTAGAAACCTCACCTGAAAGAGGTAGGGAGTTGTCGATAGTGCAGAGCCTAATGAAGAAGCATGTAGAGCAGAACGATGAAGCGTGGAGAGCCAAACCAATTTCGGTGACAAACAAAATGAACAGTTGAGAATGTTTGCAAAAAAAAGGAATGCTAGTGAGTGGGATATGCGAGAACGTGGAGTATTGAATGAACCTTGATCTCTAATTAACGTGCCTGATAGACAAAGTAAATGCAAAGCGATGCCTAAGGAAAGTTGTTCAGTGGAGGAAATGAAGGAGGCGGCGAGCGTTTAATGTAGTTAACTATTGGTAGAGGGTGGCAATATTGTCATCTACACGCGGTCATTCGATCTACTATACATAGATGTGCTCACCGATTAAGGAGGCCAATGGGCTCCACTTTCGGGCAGAGTGCAAAATAAGCCAGTTTTGGACACATCAACATAAAATGTGCTTGACAGGTGACAAGGTGATCAATTTTTAAAAAAAAATAATATGGTCCCATGCACAAGTGGCAGGGTCATGTGGCGGGCTATTTTTTAAATTTTTTTACGTCCACATGGACTGCCATGTGGACCTACAAAGTTGACCCGCCCTACTTTGGGCCCATCTCCCCTATATATTAAAATATAAGCATTTTTTTTTTTAAAGAAATAGAAGGTTCCTATTCATTATATGCTCGCCTGTTGCACGTAGGAATTAGGATGGATAAAGGCACAGCATAGCCAAACTTGCTAAAAAAAAGAGAACTCAACCATATTCATCATTGCCAAGTAAATCCTAAGGCTTTTTGCCCAACCATCGAACTAATTCAATTGTCCATGAAAATGGACTATACAACATACGTGAAAAGAAGAAAATAAAATTCCAATAGAGGTTGAGGAATTTGGCATTTCACAAGCCAAGTTCTTTTGATTGTATTAGTTGAAACTTCAAATCTATTCCTATCTTTAGGAATTCACTCCAAACTCTACCAGGCACAACCAAAGGATTAAGGGTATAAAACCATCTTGGAATAAATAGAGGCAAGATAAGCAAATAGGGAAGGGATGCACAAGAAATTTTGGAATGAAAGTCTTATTGTCACCCTAATGTTTCCACCAGCCTTAGTCAACCTACAATTCCCCTCTCCCATGCCTCCACCTAACCAGAGATTGGAAATCATTTAGGAAGTGATGGTGTATCCTCTTGTCAGTATAATCCTGCTCATCTTCCGTGGAGAACTTGTAACTTGCACTATAACCTTTAATTGCCATAAGTGTTGGGTTAAATTTTTCCTCTAACTACACTACCTAATCTGCTAATAAATTCTCATACTTGCTATCACAATAAAACTATTAAGAGTTCAACTTTATTTTTTTAGGTGCCTCCCACTGCAAGGCATTTAAGATATCTTACCAGATGCAATTTCATCCATTTCATTCGGCGTCAATTCAATCAGAGGGATTAATGATCCAGATGGGTACTAATAACCATACCTTCTTTGTGTTGTAGGGAAGGATGTGACTTTTTTTTCTCCATCTATGGTAGAGATATGGTAAAAAATATTGACTTCAGTATAGGTATCAATACAAATCTTCAAATGCAATAAATATGGCAGATGATAGGAATCACCTCTTAATGTTGGTTAAATACCCATGTTAATATGCCAAGGAATGAACAGTTGTAATTTGATAATCATAACATATAATCCAATAGTCTATCAAAAGTAATGCATTAGTGCCTTGCTCTATAAGTTCACACGAGAGTCACCATCCACTAGTACTAATATTTAGGTAAGTACTTTAATGCCAAAAATTAACTTTGTGCATAATAGTTCGGTGGGACATGACAAGTGATTGATGGAATGAATAGATGAGATTGATGTGGTTCGCTCCAGATTTAACACATCAGCATTAAATAGATCTTGACCATGGGCGATTGCAAAGTATATGCTTGGCAGAGACAATCCGTAGAGATCTTTGTATCATGATAGTAGCATTGAATAAATGTCATAGTTGCAGTAAAGGGGAGGGTGCTAAGGCAAGTAGGAACCTAGAAGATAGTAGAAGTAAATTCAGATTTATCAAATCCACATGCAAACAGCTAGCTAAATATGCAACAAATTTTACTAACTTAGACCGTAACCTCTATATTAACCAATAATATATATTAAAGGTATAGTAATTTATTAATCCAGATCTCTATATTATTAATCAATATGGAAAACAATTATTATCTTAGCCTGCTAGATGTACGAGTGACGCATTTTATTGACTGTCATCTCAGCCATAAGCAATTACTAAAAAAAATGTATCATTATCCTTGAGATGGAAATTATGATAGTATGGCTCGACTACTAACGCCTGAACAAAAAAAAAGTCTCCAATGTAGAAGAAACTAGCTTAGATGTGTCAAGGCATGAATCTTTCCACCCAATTAACATACTCGAATTTAATTCCCATGGTGTTTGTAGGTATGCACGTACGGCTCAACATTGTGCAAACTGTTAACAAGAATATCTTTCCCTATGTTTGCAATTAAGTGACAGCAACTTTAAACAATGACTCTAGAGTTTATTTCTTTTGAGAGTACTTGTGTCCCAAATATACAAAACCAGAAAATAAAAAAATTGAATGATGCAAACCTTCAAATTTCCTCAACTTCTTAGCATGCTAAATCAATATGGGTGTCCTCTTATAGTCAAGCTCAACATGAAATAACTCATACAGTCAAAAGAATCTTTATGTTTTAAATAACCCATATTCTAACATGAAATAATTTTCTAGAATGCTACCTTGCTTCCACTGCTAATAAGCTCTTGAAATGATCACCCCCATATACTCATATAAGCCAGCTTAGAAACTGTTAGAATATTATAGCTTAATTCTCTTCCAGGAGATGATTTTGATTATTTTACGTAGTTACCAAAAAATGAAACTAAGATTGGTATGAAAATTTATTTATTTTTTTAAATGGGATATGGCTTTCAAGAAAGCATGTCATATAGTTACTAGGATAAACTATATACTATATAATAAACAAGATAATAGAAGATGATAATATTATAATTGTGGAAGTTGTATTAAAATCATAATAATATTATTATTGATGCACTAGCTTAACCATTATTAACAAGTATTTGATTATATATATATTCTCACTTTGAAAAAGTAGAGACTAGATAAGGAATGCAGCTATGTGTGAAGGTTTAGCCCCACACACAATCAAACACAAAGAGGAGGCCCAACTCTCCTATTCAGAAGTACAATGAAGTAAAACAAATCGTATATATATTAAAATATAAGCACAATTTTTTTTAAAAGAGCAAGAAGGTTCTTATTCATTATATGCTCGCCTGTTGCACGTAGGAATTAGGATGGATAAAGGCACATCATATTCAAACTTGTTAAAGAGAGAGAGAGAGAGAGAGAGAACCCAGTCATATTCATCACTACCAAGAAAATCCTAAGGCTTTTTTCCCAACCATCAAACTGATTCATTTTTCCATGAAAATGCACTATACCATAGATGTGAAAAGAAGAAAATAAAATGCCAACAAAGGTTGAGGAATTTGGCATTTCATAGGCCAAGTGCTTTTGATTGTATTAGTTGAAACTTCAAATCTATTCCTAGCTTATAGGATTCGCTCCAAACTCTACCAGGCACAACCAAAGGATTAACCTGGTATAATACCATCTTGAAATAAGTAGAGGAAAGATAAGAAAATAAGGAAGGGATGCACCTAAGAAATTTTGGAATGAAAGTCTTATTGTCGCCCTAATGTTTCCACTGGCCTTAGTCAACCTGCAATTCCCCTCTCCCACGACTCCACCTAACTAGAGATTGGAAATCATTTAGAAAGTGATGGTGTATCCTCTTATCAGTAGAATCTTGCTCATCTTCTATGGAGAAATTGTAACTTGCACTGTACCCTTTAATTTCCATAAGTGTTGGGTTAAATTTTGCCTCTAACTGCACTACCTAATCTAAAACTCTCATCCATGCTATCACAATAAAACTATTAAGAGGTCAACTTTAATTTTTTAGATGTCTCCCACTACAAGGCATTTAGGATATCTTACGGGATGTAGTGTCATCCATTTCATTCAACGTCACTTCAATCAAAGGGATTAATGATCCAAATGGGTAATAATAACCATACCCTCTTTGTGTTGTAGGGAAGGAGATGACTTTTTCTTTTTTCTCCATCTATCGTAGAGGTATGGTAGGAAACATTGACTTCAGTATATGTATTAATACAGATCTCCAAATGCAATCAATTTGGTAGATGATAGGAATCACCTCTTAATGTTGGCTAAATACCCATGTTAATATGCCAAGGAACGAACAACCGTAATTTGATAATCTTAACATATAATCCAATAGTCTATCAAAAGTGTTGCCTTAGTGCCTTGCTCTGTAAGTTAACCCAAGAGTCACCATCCACTAGTATTGATAGTTGGGTAAGTACTTTAATTCCAGCAATTAACTTTGTTCATAATATTTCGGTGGGATGTGACAAATGATTGAAGGAATGAATGATGAGATTGTTGTGGTTTGCTCAGGATTTAACAGATCAGCATTAAATAGATCTTGACCATGGGCGATTGCATAGTATATGCTTGGCAAAGACAATTCGCAAAGATCTTTGTATCATGATAGTAGCATTGAATTAAATGCCATAGTTGCAGTAAAGGGGAGGGTGCTAAGGAAAATAGGAACCTAGAAGATAGTAGAAGTAAATTCATATTTATCAAATCCACATGCAAACAGCCAGCTAAATATGCAACAAACTTTACTAACTTAGATTGTAACCTCTGTATTAACCAATAATATCTATTAAAGGTATAGTAATTTATTAATCCATATCTTTATATTATTAATCAATCTAGAAAACAATTATTATCTTAGCCTGCTAGATGTAGGAGTGATGCATTTTATTCACTGTCATCTCAGCCAGAAGCAATTACTAAACTTTTTTTTATCATTATCCTCGAGATGGAAATTATGATAGTATGGCTCGACTACTAGCGCCTGAACAAAAAAAAATGTCTTCAATGTAGAATAAACTAGTTTAGATGTGTCAAGAAATGAATCTTGCCACCCAATTGACATACTCAATTTTAATTCCCATGGTGTTTGTATGTATGCACATTCAACTCAACATTGTGCAAACTGTTAACAAGAATATCTTTCCCTATGTCTATAGTTAAGTGACAGCAACTTTAAACAATGACTCTAGAGTTTATTTCTTTTGAGAGTATTTGTGTCCCAAATATACAAAGCCAGCAAATTAAAAATATGAATGATGCAAACCTTCACATGTCCTCAACTTCTTAGCGCACTAAATCAATATGGGTGTCCTCTTATAGTCAAGCTCAACATGAAATAGGTCATACAGTCAAAAGAATCTTTATGTTTTAAATAACCCATAATCTAACATGAAATAATTTTCTAGAATGCTACCTTGCTTCCACTACTAATAAGCTCTTGAAATGAATCACCCCCATATACTCATATAATCCAGCTTAGAAACTGTTAGAATATTACAACTTAATTCTCTTCCAAGAGATGATTTTGATTGTTTTACATAGTTACAAGAAAACGAAACTAAGATTGGTATACATTTTTTTTTTAAAAATGGGATATGGCTTTCAGGAAAACATGCCATATAGTTACTAGGATAAACTATATACTATATAATAAACAAGATAATAGAAGATGATAATATTATAATTGTGGAAGTTGTATTAAAATCAGAATAATATCATTATTGATGCACTAGCTTAACCATTATTAACAAGAATTTGATTAAATATATATTTATATATATATATACTCACTCTGAAAAAGTAGAGACTCTAAGGAACATAGCTATGTGTGAAGTTTTATCCCCACACACAATCTGACGCAAAGAGGAGGCCCAACTCTCCTTTTCAAAAGTATAATGAAGTAAAATGAATCGTTTATATATTAAAATATAAGCACAATTTTTTTAAAAAGAACAAGAATGTTCTTATTCATTATATGCTCGCCTTTTGCATGTAGGAGTTAGGATGGATAAAGGCACAACATAGTCAAACTTGTTAGAAAAGAGAGAGAGAGAGAGAGAGAGAGAGAGAGAGAGAGAGAGAGCTCTCAATCATATTCATCACTGCCAAGAAAATCCTAAAGATTTTTTTCCAACCATCAAACTAATTTCTTTGTCCATTCAAATGCACTATACCACAGACGTGAAAAGAAGAAAATAAAATGCCAACAAAGGTTGAGGAATTTGGAATTTTAGAGGCCAAGTGCTTTTGATTTTATTAGTTGAAACTTCAAATCTATTCCTAGCTTTTGGGATTCACTCCAAACTCTGCCAAGCACAACCAAAGGATTAAGGGTATAATACCATCTCGGAATAAGTAGAGGCTAGATAAGCCAATAAGGAAGGGATGCGCCTAAGAAATTTTGGAATGAAAGTCTTATTGTCACCCTAATGTTTCCACCAGCCTTAGTCAACCTGAAATTCCCCTCTCCCATGCCTCCACCTAACTAGAGATTGGAAATCATTTAGGAAGTGATGGTGTATCCTCTTGTTAGTAGAATCCTACTCATCTTTCGTGGAGTACTTGTAACTTGCACTGTACCCTTTAATTTCCATAAGTGTTGGGTTAAATATTTCATCTAACTACACTACCTAATCTAGTAATAAACTCTCATCTTTGTTGTCACAATAAAATTATTAAGAGGTCAGCTTTAGTTTTTTAGACGTCTCCCACTGCAACGCATTTAAGATATCTTACGAGATGCAATTTCATCCATTTCATTTAGTGTCACTTCAATCAGAGGGGAAAAAATAAGTCTAATGTAGAAGAAACTAGCTAAGATGTGTCTAGGCATGAATCTTTCCAACCAATTGACATACTTGAATTGAATTCCCATGGTGTTTGTATGTATGCACATTCAGCTCAACATTGTGCAAACTATTAACAAGAATATATTTCCCTTTGTCTGCAGTTAAGTCACAGCAACTTTAAATAATGACTCTAGATTTTATTTCTTTTGAGAGTATTTGTGTCCCAAATATACAAAACCAGCAAAGAAAAAATAAATGAATGATGCAAACCTTCAAATTTCCTCAACTTCTTAGCACGCTAAATCAATATGGAAGTCCTCTTACAGTCAAGTTCAACATGAAATAAGTCATATAGTCAAAACAATCTTTATGTTCCATAATCTAACATGAAATCATTTTCTAGAATGCTACCTTGCTTCCACTGCTAATAAGCTCTTGAATTGAATCACCCCCATATACTCATATAAGCCAACTTAGAAACTGTTAGAATATTATAGCTTAATTCTCTTCCAAGAGATGATTTTGATTGTTTTACATAGTTACCAGAAAACGAAACAGAGATTGGTATTCAAATTTATTTATTTTTTTAAATGGGATATGGCACTTAGGAAAACATACCATATAGTTACTAGGATAAACTATATACTATATAATAAACCATATAATAGAAGATGATAATATTATAACTATGGAAGTTGTATGAAAATCAGAATAATATCATTATTGATGCACCAACTAAACCATATTAATATTGATAATAATATTATTGTTTACTTAATGATAATAATATTATTATCGATGAATTGATAGTATACATTAATATTAGCATTTCGATTAGAAAAAAAAACATAATAACAATTATAGTCTATCATTAAATAATCATATTATTAACTCATTACGATTGAAAATAATGTTGTAACGTATAAACTTAGATCATTGATTTAATGATATATTCATAAAGTTAGATTTCTATTATAATATTTTAAAACCGAGGGGAGTTAATATTGATAAATATTAGTACATTTAATTAAAGGAAAAATTGCAATCATTATTAATAAGAGTGTTGTTACTACTAAATCTTAGTAGTTGCAATTGTGGGTAATGTTGTTTAGTGTATCTAGAGGTAGAAATTTATAACTATTTGGATTTATATTAACCCTACCTTGATAACCATCCATGTTTTGATTTTCATCTTCCATGTTTTCCTAGTAGCATTTTATTTTTCCTTGAGAATGAATAATAATGTTGAAAACAATAGGAATAGTATGAATTCTCATAAGGCATAGAAAGTGAAGTAGATGTCAACATGCTTGTCAATCAGGTTAAAAATCATGAATAATTGATATTGACATAGAGTCATTGATGTTTATGATACTGACATAGATTCATTGATGTTTATGATATTGACATAGATTCATTGATGTTTATGATATTGACATAGATAATCTTTGGTTCACTTGACCATTACATGATTTGCTTTAGAATGTGCACGAGAGGCTTCTTGTACCCGGTTATGTTCATCCCTAACTTTGGTATGAAGTAATAGGTGACTTCACGAAGGTGCTCTTCTCACATCATGTTAAATGTTGTAACTCAAACTCTTAGAGTGTTAATTAGCTTGATTATTGTATTCAAAAAAAAAATGCCAAGTTTTGATAGCTTAAAATTATGGGCATGACACTCGGTATCAAATCCAGGTTGCTACTCTGGGGACTGTGGGACCATGGCTAAAACAACAAGACTATGGAGTTGCTTAAAACATAACTAGGACTAAGTAATGGTAACCATGTAACATAAGACTCCTTGTAGTGATCTATCGCTTACATTTATGATTAGTATACTTTTTTCTCTACATGGGAAATATCAAGAAAGAAATAAACCCCTGACCCAAAATATAAATCAAGGTTAGGCAACAAGCATATGAATAGGATTTAAGGGTACTCTGGACTAATAAAACCCTCGAGTGGGAACATAGCTAATTATTACACACCTAAGCCAACCTAAGTTATATCATTATTAATCTTAATCAATAGGTAAGTGAAAGAGTAGAATCCAAGGGGTAATAAAAAAAAATCATACAACTAATTAATAAAGAAATAGTAATGTGTTTTCTTAAATAATTAAAATTTGAAATTTTGGAAGAACATAGTTAAGAGTAAATACTTAAGAATATTAATCTTGAGCAATTTATAAGTCAAATGATGTCCAACTTTTGTTAAGAGAAAAGTTATCATGTTCTTGATTAGCTCTAGTCTAGAATTTAATTAATCTCAAACACTATTAATCTTGAAGGAGTAAACCACTTATTGAACGCACCCAAAGTGTGGAACTTTCTATGTGTTTAAGAATGTCAACATTTTTCTCTTAATTAAATTCTCATCTATCCAACCAAACTCTTAGATGTGTTAGTAGATTCCTACTTGGGATACAACTAGAAATAATGAAACACATGGTAACCCTAGTTATTGTTGGGAGGAGATGTGTAGGAGGTTATAACTAAGTTATGATTGTTGGAATTTAGCTAATGTAGTGTTTAAATAATTCCCTTACCAATAAATAAAATGTAAGACCCTTGTCAAAATACCTTGTCAAAATATGGGCATGGAGCTAAAATGTTATTTAAGACATGTTATTTCTACTTTCATTGTGCATTGTTATGAACTAAATAACTTGTTATAGAAAAAAATAAGAAAGGATAGATGTTAGCTAGAAATTAATAACCTATGCAAGAAGGTGTTGTTCTTAAAGGATGTGGATGACTTTAGAATTGAATAAACCATTTCTTATTTAAATAATGAATTATGTGTGATTTTGGGTAAATTAAGTGATTGTGGAATTAAAATTATAGATAGGAGCATCAAAGTAAATAGAAAGGAATTAAAAGAAACTAATGTTATGTTTTGGCTAAAACCTTGAAGAGAAAAACATATATATGTGAGATGCAACAGAGAAGAGATAGAGGTAGGAGTTTTTACTCTTTGCATGTCCTTGAATCTTATAACTATGGTTGTAAAATGATGATTATAAGATGTGATTGAATGGTTCAACCTTAGTTAGCAAAAAGAAAAAATTGTAAGAAGATATTAATGAGGTATGATATTTACTATTCAATGATTTATCATACATTTTATGCTTTGAATGTGCTTTCTTTCTTTTTTCCATATTGCAAAATTCAAACAAAAACAACTTACTATATTTTGTTATTAAGTAGGGAAAACTTCTTCAGTATGTTGTGAAAATATAGTGAAATTACCCGTTTTGATATATTGTGGATATAACATAGTTGAATAAAAGAAGAAGAATGATGTGGGTAAATATAGAAAACCAATCTTGAATTTAATGTGGTGTCAAACACTAACTTAGTAAGATGAGAAGTGTAGTAAATTATGTACTGTTAAGCTATAGTTGCACATCTTCTAGTGGTTTCTTGTATTTATGCAAAGTTAGTAGATGTTTCCAAAATTGAAATGAGAAGTGAATACTGTCTAAAGAAAATAGAATGTTTTTAAGAGCATTGCTCTTGTTCTTTAATATGGTGAATTTCATAAAGTGTATTGTGTTATGACATGTGAAGTGAAAAGCCAATAAATGTGTTGTGCCCCAAGTACAAGATACTAGGTATCTAACTTGGGATAAGGGTGAGGGATGTCAAGTACGATCCCCTACATGTACCCTTTGTGATAGCCCTTTGTGTAAGCTAGTTAATTATGAAAAATGTAAAAATGATATGTGTAGATGTGTGTCTACTAAATGAAATGTGAAGTAATTCTTTGTGTAATTCTTGTTTGTATGTGTACCCCTAGTGTACAACTCCCCTGCAGGATTGAGATGTCTGCTAGTGTAAATAGGGGTTGAGGGGCGAGAGAACCCTAAGTGGGAACTCCATGGTTTCCCTTGGAAGTGTTCCTAACCTACTCCCCCACATATGAGAACCACACTTGTTGGTTCATAGTGAAAACCCACTCCTTGATATTTATAACCCATGGGTAAAGGATGGAATTACTAGGGCTATATTGATCGTAGGTTTTGGATACTTCAGCAATGCAGGGCATTGATACTATGTGGAAGAGTACACCATGATATTGTGCGCTATCATATTTATGTGGTCAAGGACCACCAATTATTGCATTCTATTATACTAATTTGGTTAGAGAACCACCATTCCCATCCTCCCCTTAGGTGGCTTTATCAAATTCATGTGGTGCTCGTAATGTGAAAATTTTGTTGTTCAGATATGAATTATTGATAATTTCTTAATTGATGTTTTGTTTTATTATATGCCAGCAGTGTTAGATTTTACATTTATTTTACTAGGGATATTTAGCCATTTCAAGGTTTTCGTAGTCCATTGCCTCAAGGACTTCTTTAATTTTTATTTTTGAATTAAGATTGAAATGTTTAAATGCAGTTGCAACTGATTTTTATTTGGTTTTCCTCTCAAATTTACAATTCTTTGTTTAGTAAAATGTGGATTATGATTTTATGTTTTTTGGTTGGAGGCTTCTTATTGGTTGCTAACTTCTAGCAAGTGTTGTGTAACGTGACATCTGTAAAATTGTCACATCCCAGGGGGGTTCCTTGGCAGGTCGTATAGGGGAGTAGATGCACTAGGGAATTATGAGATTTGAAAGGGGTTACAAATGGGACCAATATGGGACGGTCATTAATCCATTCATCCCCTAGTTCTATGATTATTCTTTTTGTACCTTCCTCTTGGAGGCTAACCCCCTTACACAAACAAGGGAAGATACCTAGGATACATATGGTAAGGTCCTTAGAGAAGGACCTTGAGACCATCTTTCCTAATGGTCATGTTGTCCAATAATCTCCATCCCTGTAAACCATTGAGCCTTGCGATGTGAACTATGTGTAATGGTTGTGATGTTTGGGTAAATTTGTAAAAAAATGACATGTGAAGGTACTAGACTATTATGTGAGAAAGAAAGTGACTGATAAAATTGAGACCACTATTCTTGAGACATTAATTGAAATTAGAATTAAAATATTTTTTTTAACATAATGAGTGATATTTATGATCCAAAAGAGAACCTTGAAGGGTGTCCAAGGATGTTAATGTGTTTGGATATATGTTGGTGTAATTGTTAATCAAAAATGTTAACTACATGGATGGATACTAACATTTGCTACATTGTGAATATTTCAGATAAATGTTCAATAGTGAGAAATTTCGGTCTAAGTAATTATATATTGGCTTCATGGAAGGGATGTCTTTAATGTGCACTTACAGTTGAATATTTTGATTGTCTCATCGAGAAAGAAAATTTATTAATGTGTTTAACAAATTTATGTGATTTGCTATATGGAGATTATGTTCCAGACCTTAACTACTTCAAGGAGGAAGTCTAAGCTAAGGGGAGGGTGATGTAAGACCCCACCTCACATGTGATTAGTAAAACCCTAATTTTTTTCATGTTTCCCTAAATAGATGGTAAGACATGTATTACAAATGATAAATAGTGATTGTGTAATAATATTCTTACATTTCATTTTGACATTTATTTTAATTGTCACTTCCATGAAGGTGTTAGGCACTCATAAATTATGGAATACGAATTGAAATTTTAAATGGAATTGTTGCATAGATAAATCTTAGGATATTAAGCTTACAAATTAATGTTGTACAAGATTGTTTCTTATTATTGCATCGACAATGTGCAGGAAAATAGCAGTGCCAGTACGAGAAGGGAAAAATCAAAAGATATCTTATTGTGGATATGAATTTGAACCTTTTTGGGCCATAGAAATAAATAAAGATAATAGGTTGGTAAGTTAATGTGGTAAGGGTTGATATTAAAAATGATATTAGATTATGTGTTATGTGGGTGTAAGTGGGGTTAGGGGTTAAGAACCCTTATCCAAGTGTGAAAACTCGGATGGATCCTTAAGTAGGTCTTTGAAGAGGGTGGTTGGTCAATTTCCTTGGTTGGGATGCAAAAAGAAACCCCTTAGGGTCTATAACATAGTGGTAGGGGTCAAGTGGGAATATAATAGTGCTCCAAAGACATGATTTGACCCCTGAAAAGTCTTCATAATGGAGAGTGACGAGTTTTGAGGAGAGGATGAGATGAAAAGATGGAGGGGTTGTTCAAGTGCATGTTTTCTCCTTAATAAGGAAAAGACTCTCATTGATGGAAGTAGGTGCACTTCTCACCTCCCCACCCAAAGGTTGCAAGTTGAAACTCCTATATATTTTGGATAGGAAGAAGGAATGTTGTGTTACCAACTTCTCCTCTTGGAGAACTTTAGTAGAGATGGTATAAATAATGAGAAGAAGAGAGAAGTCCACCTCTTTGGGAAGATAGTGATCAAGATGGCATTGCTTGGAGAGGAATGATGGATAAAGAATTTTAATCCCTTCACCAAAAAGAAAAGAGATAAGTTCTTCCTATTCTCATTTACCCTTGTGTATTGGTTGTAATTAGGTGACATAGTGCATGGATCATGGTTGAAAATAGAAAGTTGAAAACCTAGATGCATGAAAAATTGTGCTATGTTAGTTTATCCCTTGTAATAATGAGAAAAGACTCCATTTATCATCATGGATCTAGAATAATTCCTTGCTCGGGGGTATGGCTAGAGCCCACAAGGATCCATGATGCCATTACAGTAGGGTGGAGAGCAAGCCTTAATCATTTGTGTGTCCTTCATTGTATTTCTTCAAAAAAAATTGTAATATGAAAAAACTAGAGTTTTGTTGAAACAAGATAGATAACGAAAAGAGAAAGTTGTTGATATTGGCATGCCTCTCAAGAAAACATCTTATTTATATTCTTGAAGTTGGGAGCACCCAGTCTCATTTGGATTTCATTTGGTTATGAGAGTTTTGTTGCATGCTAGGAGAGTATATGAATTAGATATATCCTCCTTTGTATTCAAAAAAAACACAAAAAAGAGAAGAATAAGTTCAATTTAATGGAGAAATATTTTATCATTGGTATGATACTCATTTCAAATGTTGTATTCATATTTAGAGAAAGATTGTACCCATGTGTTTAACTAAAATCTTGTATAAACTCTTGTATTTACATAATCAATAGAATGTGCAAATTAACTTAGCAAGGTTGAATGGATCCTTTTGAATCCACCCACTTAACCTTGAAACATGATTAACAATACAAATAAATGTATATAATATGCAAATCTCAACCCATCTAGATGAAGGGAAAATAAAGGTGTAGAAAATAGATTCTTTTTTGTTCTAATAAATTTTTCCACCACTAAATTTTCCACCATTAAATTTATTTTACATTATGCGTATATATTAGATATATTCCACATGAATTCTACTTAAAATATGTTCAGTTCACAATGAATATATTATACAAATATCATCACTTTGTTTACATCTGAAATTGTATGAAAACTACCATAGTGTACAAGTACATATTAAGAAAAAAGGAAAAACATTATTAACAAGAATTTGATTAAATATATATATATATACTCACTCTAAAAAAAGCAGAGACTCTATGGAACGCAGCTGCATGTGAGGGTTTAGCCCCACACACAATCCAACCCAAAGAGGAGGCCCAACTCTCCTATTCAAAAGTACAATGAAGTAAAACGAATCATATATATATTAAAATATAAGAACAATTTTTTTTTTTTAAAAAAGAAGGTTCTTATTCATTATATGCTCGCCTGTTGCACATAGGAATTAGGACAAATAAAGGAACAACATAGTCAAACTTGTTAAAAAAAAGAGAACTCAATCATATTCATCGCTGCCAAGAAAATACTAAGGATTTTTTCACCACCGTCAAACTAATTCATTTGTCCATGAAAATGCAGTATACCACAAACGTGAAAAGAAGAAAATATAATGCCAACAGAGGTTGAGGAATTTGGAATTTCATAAGCCAAGTGCTTTTGATTGTATTAGTTGAAACTTCAAATCTATTCCTAGCTTCTAGGATTCGCTCCAAACTTTGTCAAGAACAACCAAAGGATTAAGGGTATAAAACCATCTCGGAATAAATAGAGGAAAGATAAGAAAATAAGGAAGGGATGCACCTAAGAAATTTTGGAATGACAGTCTTATTGTCACCCTAATGCTTCCACCAGCCTTATTCAACCTGCAATTCCCCTCTCCCATGCCTCCACCTAACCAGAGATCGGAAATCATTCAGGAAGTGTTGGCGTATCCTCTTGTCATTAGAATCCTTCTCATCTTCTGTGGAGAACTTGTAACTTACAGTGTACCCTTTAATTTCCATAAGTGTTGGGTAAAAGTTTTCCTCTAACTGCACTGCCTAATATACTAATAAACTCTCATCCTTGTTGTCATAATAAAACTATTAAGAGGTCAGCTTTATTTTTTAAACGCCTCCCACTGTAAGGCATTTAAGATATCTTACAAGATGCAATTTCATCCATTTCATTTACAGGATGCAATTTCATCCATTTCATTCGGTGTCACTTCAATTAGAGGTATTAATGATCCAGATGGGTAATAATAACCATACCCTCTTTGTGTTGTAGGGAAGGATGTTACTTTTTCTTTTTTCTCCATCTTTGGTAGAGATATGGTAGGAAACATTGACTTTGGTATCTAGGTATTAATATAGATCTTCAAATGCAATCAATTTGGTGGATGCTAGGAATCACCTCTTAATGTTGACTAAATACCATGTTAATATGCCAAGGAACGAACAACCGTAATTTGATAATCATAACATATAATCCAATAGTTTATCAAAAGTGTTGCATTAGTGTCTTGCTCTGTAAGTTCAACCGAGAGTCACCATCCACTAGACTGATAGTTGGGTAAGTAAGTACTTTAATGCTAGAAATTAACTTTGGGCATAATGGTTCAGTGGGACATGACATGTGATTGAAGGAATGAATAGATGAGATTGATGTGGTCCACTCCAAATTTAATACATCAGCATTAAATAGATCTTGACCATGGGCGATTTCATAGTATATGCTTGGCAAAGACAATCCACAGAGATCTTCATATCATGATAGCATTGAATTAAATGTCGTAGTTGCAGTAAAGGGAAGGGTGCTAAGGAAAATAGGAACCTAGAAGATAGAAGTAAATTTAGATTTATCAAATCCACTTGCAAATAGCTAGTTGAATATGCAACAAACTTTACTAACTTAAAATGTAACCTCTGTATTAACCGATAATATCTATTAAAGGCATAGTAATTTATTAATCCAAATCTCTATAGTATTAATCAATCTGGAAAATAATTATTATCTTAGTCTACTAGATGTAGGAGTGACACATTTTATTTACTATCATCTCAGCTAGAAGCGATTACTAAACCTTTTTTTATCATTATCCTCGAGATGGAAATTATGATAGTATGGCTCGACTACTACCACCTGAACAAAAAAAATAAATCTCCAATGTAGAAGAAACTAGCTCAAATGTGTCCAAGCATGAATCTTCCCACCCAATTGACATACTCGAATTAAATTCCCAAGGTGTTTGTATGTATTCATGTTCAGCTCAACATTGTACAAACTGTTAACAAGAATATATTTCCCTTTGCCTGCAGTTAAGTGACAACAACTTTAAACAATGACTTTAGAGTTTATTTCTTTTGAGATTATTTGTGTCCCAAATATACAAAACCAACAAATAAAAATAAATTGAATGATGCAAACCTTCACATGTCCTCAACTTCTTAGCACACTAAATCAATATGGGGTTCCTCTTACAGTCAGGCTCAACATGAAATAAGTCATATAGTCAAAAGAATCTTTATGTTTTAAATAACCCATAATCTAACATGAAATAATTTTCTAGAATGCTACCTTGCTTCCACTATTGAGAAACTCTTGAAATGAATCACCCACATATATTCATATAAGCCAGCTTAGAAACTATTAGAATATTACAACTTAATTCTCTTCTAGGAGATGATTTTGATTGTTTACATGGTTACCAGAAAATGAAACAGAGATTGGTGTGCAAATTTATTTATTTTTTTAAATGGGATATGGCACTCAGGAAAACATACCATATAGTTACTAGGATAAACTATATAGTATATAATAAACAAGATAATAGAAGATGATAATATTATAACTGTGGAAGTTGTATTAAAATTAGAATAATATCATTATTGATGCACCAGCTTAACCATATTAATATTGATAATAATATTATTGTCAATGAATTGATAGTATACATTAATATTAGCATTTCGATTAAAAAAAACATAATAAAAATTATAGTCTATCATTAAATAATTATATTATAAACTCGTTACAATTGAAAATAATGCTTTAACGTATAAACTTAAATGATTGATTTAATTATATATTCATAAAGTTAAATTTCTATTATAATATTTTAAAACCGAGGGGAGTTAATATTGATAAATATTAGTACATTTAATTAAAGGAGAATTTGCAATCGTTATTAATAAGAGTGCCATTACTACTAAATCTTAGTAGTTGCAATTGTAGGTAATGTTGTTTAGTGTATCTAGAGGTAGGAATTTATAACTATTTGGATTTATATTAACCCTACCTCAATAACCATCCTTGTTTTGATTTTCACCTTCCATGTTTTCCTAGTAGCATTATATTTTTCCTTGAGAATGAATAATAATGTTGAAAACAATAGGAATAGTACGAATCCTTGTAAGGCATAGAAAGTGAAGTAGATATCAACATGCTTGTCAATCAGGTTAAAAATCATGAATAATTGATATTGACATAGAGTCATTGATGTTTATGATATTGACATAGATAATCTTTGGTTCACTCGACCATTACATGATTTGCTTGAGAATGTGTGCAAGAGGCTTCGTGTATCCAGTTATGCTCATCCCTAACTTTGGTATGAATTAATAGGTGACATCCCAAAGGTGCTCTTCTCACATCATGTTAAATGTTGTACCTCAAACTCTTAGAGTGTTAATTAGCTTGATTATTGTATTCAAAAAAAAATTGTCAAGTTTTGCTAGCGTAAAATTATGGGCATGACATCACTAGTGGTAAAGCTATTGGTGTTGTATTGATTCAAGAGGGTAATATTATTTGATTTAGAAAATAAATGAATTAAAACAAATATTGATATGTAGTTGATTACCAAGAATCAAGTGTTCAATATTGTAAGTGAAGACATTACGTGTTTCCAAATGTATTTATTTTATATATTGATTATCTAATATTAAGATTCACTAATACTTAGGCAATGTTGAACCAAGGGCACATTAGGTTGGTAGATTATCTACAATTTTATTCATTTATTCTCAAGTTTATAGTAACACAAAAAATTATAGGATGATTTGAATGAAAGAAAAGAATTTTTATTTGAAATATAGAAAAAGGGATCGTAGTGTTGGAATTGTGTGCCTCAATCCCACAAGCTGAAACTTCTTGTGAGTAATTTCGGTGAGATTGGTGAGATGTCTGGCCGACCTACTAGTTGATCCTAACTATCGCTGTGACTTCCAGAATGTCTTGGCGATTAACATAATCGGAAACCTTTGACGTACCCTTGGACAGTCGGGATGATGTCTCGGTGACAATAGGAAGTCTTGTTGATATCGGTGTGACCTTTGGTCTGTCTGGCCGATGTGGTAATCAGCATGACTTGCGCCTATCGATATGAAGTCTTGGCGACTGGGAGATGTCTGGCCGACAGGTTAGTGTCTAGCGGATTTCGGGGAGACCTATGGAAAAAGAAGTCTTCGGTGTAACACATGTGTTTCGGTAAGTAGTCTTACCAAATGTGTGAAGTCTTGCTGACAGTGGAGTCGTCGGGGTGACTTGAACTCTCAAGAAGATCTCTTGGTGACTGGTGGTATGTCTCACCGACGGTTTACACTCGGGGTAACACAAAGACCTTGGCATGAACTCTTGGCGACATGGAGATGTCTCACTGATAGGAGTCATCGATGTAACATAAGGGTTTGGTAAGAACTCTTGGTGATGGGCGTTTGTCTCATCGATGTTGTGGGATGTGTTCGGTATGACTCTTGGCAAAAGGTGATCTCAGGGTAACCTAGAGGCTTTGGTATGAAGTCTTAGCGACTATTGAAGTCGTGTTGATAGTAGTCTTCGGGGTGACATGTTGTGTTCGCAATGATGTCTCAACGATAGCGATAAGTCTTGCCGACTGGGATGTTTTGGTATAACATGAAGTGCTCGATGTGAGGTCTCGGCAAAAGACAAAAGTCTTTTCGACTTGGTAAGACATGGTTGCTCGATGGTCTCAGAAAAAGACAAAAGTCTTGTCGACTCGGTATGACATGTTTGCTCGGAGTGAAGTCTTGGCGAAAGATGAATGTCTTGCCAACTGTCGAGTGCTTCGGTGAAACTTGAATACTTCGGTATGAAGTCTTGGCGAAGAGCGATAGTCTTGCCGACTAATGAAATCTTTGGAATACCTTGTGATCTTCGGTGTGAGGTCTTGGCAACATGATGAAGTCTTAGCGATAGCTCTTTGGACTCGATGTAACCTCTTGCCGATAGGGATGACTCTTGGCGATATAGAATGCTGGCTATGTTCGCATCGGGGAGACACGGTTAGTGTCTCACCGACATGACAACACAGGTTGAATTCCCTTGACCGTTTGAAGATTGTCCTACGTGGTGTGACCTAGATGTATTATCTTTTGTACAAGGAAGTGGAAACATCTACGATGCTGAGTTGGGTGATTTGATCGTTGTGATCTGAAAGTTGGAAGGAAACCGATTCACAAAGGTCGTTGAGAACAAATGCATATATGTATGCATTGGACGTTCTGAAGAAAAAAAAAGATAGAGTCTAAGAGCCGAAGAGAAGAAGAGAGAGAGCCAAGCGGCTGGCTGAAAGGCCAAGGCCATGAGGCTGAAGCAGAGGCAGGGTTATGCTGCCAAACTCTCTCCTGTGTATTGAGTGATCAGTTGCTACCAGTTGTATCCAGAATGAACAAGATGTAATCTCTGAAAAGGCTATGAGCCTGAAATTGTATTGTAACCGTTTGCTGCTAAATAATACAATGGCTCAATCTTTGGAGTGGGGTTTTTTATCCGAAAGGATTTTCCCCACGTAAATCTTTGTGTTATGTTGTTTGTCTCATCTTTCATGTTTGTATTGGTTCTGTTAGAGAATCTGTTAATGCATGTTGTTGAATTTACATGTGTTTTTCTCAGAAGGATCAATGTGGGAAGTAAACTGTGTATGTTTCCACTGTAGGACATAGTTGTACGTGTCTTTGTGGCAACCTAATCGAAATGAAAGTTACCAAAGGCACTACTATTCTTAGAGATTTCTCTAAGATGCACCATATTTTCCTTACAAGTGGTATCAAAGCCAGGTTCTGGTTGTTGGTTTTGGATATTTCTCCTATGAAGATTTCTTAGCTTGATGGGCTGGAAGAAATCTGGAGGAATGGATTGATGTATTGATCCTTTGATGAGTGGAAGCCTTGTGGTATTTTGAGATAGCATGCAGCTTGAAGGATAGTCAAGATGGAAAAGGGAGTTGGTCGTGTTGTGATCTATGTCTCCTGGCTAGTAGCGGTATAACCTTGGAGTATGAGGTGGATTTCTTTGCTTTGTGGTTGTGTAGCAGTAAAGCTTTCATATTGGGTGTCTATGTGTCAGGCACCTGGGTGATATGGAGCAGCCTAGGTTGTTTCTCAGTCATGGAAGAGAGTGCTTATGCTAGGTGGTGGTTCCTGGTGTTGGAAGGCACTGTTTCCTTTTAACCTCGAATGCTTGAAGGCTATGGAGTTAATCATTAGATTATTTGCAAGCTTCTGAAATAGCCTTTCTCTCTTTCTCGGATGCATGTACATGTTGGTGGTTTTAGAGTTGGTCTGAAAGGGACCTGGATTCTCCTAAACTGTTGTTTTCCTTTCTAAGGATGTTTTGTACTTGCATGGCTCTGTGGTTTTACAGGTTTTACACGGTTAAGAAAAACTTGTGACCATGTGGAGTTGTTGTTAAGCTATTGTCTAGACACTGGCCTTTTGGGGTGTTGTTGGATGAGATAGTTACAGTTCTGCATGCATGCTTGGTGCATGGTTTGAGGAGGTATGATTTCTTCTCTGCATGGGAGTGTTAGTACGTGATTCGTCACTCAGCATTCCTGTGGTGGTGCTTGTGGGTTCCTTGATTATGGTGCTCGTTGTGGATATGATTGGAAAATCAGATTTGGCGTGATCTGGTGTTTGAGTCATGTTGTTTACATGGTTCTCTTTGAGATCTCAATTTTGCATTTCCAATGTGATGATGGGTTTGCACATTTCTGTTGAATGGATCTATGGGTTGTGCAATGTTGTGGGTTGTCTTTACCTACATGTTTTTTGTGAGACAAATCGGAATTGGACTGTCTATATCCATGAGGTTGATTCATTGTTGGTGCAAACTTGTTACCTGGCCTTGTCTGTGGTCACTTGTACATTGGTGTGGTGCTTTGAGATGAGAGGATGGATACTATTGAGTACCTGTATAGTCGGTTATGAGAACCTGTAGCAGGTAGTCATGATGCTTGGAGATCTCGGGTGTCACATTTCAGTGGGAGCTCTAGCAATGATTGTGGATTCATCACGTGGTGGTGAATGGTCTTCTTTAGTGTTGCAGATGTTTCTTGGGAGAGCTCTTTGATCTTGTTGCTATAGAAGGGTTTCTTTCGCATTTGCATGGACATTACTTGAAGATGTGCAACATCTTGGAACCATGGAGGACGCTTGGAGTCTTTGGTTGAGGTGTTGGTGGTGCTTGACAGGTGATGTTGGTTTTTTGAGTCTATTTGCTTTATGTCATGGTATACTCTTGTTTGTGCACTAGAGTTTTGGCATTGTGCATTGTACTTGAGACAATGGAAAAGTAACTTGAAGCATGGGATCTCCTATGGGGATGTGTAGATCATGATGTCATGATAAGTTCCTGATTCAAATGATTGGAGCTTTGATAATGGTCTGGTAAGTCTTTGTGTATTGGGTGCTTTGATTATTTGCTTGATACTTCATGATAGTGCAGTAATGCAGTTGAAGTTTAGCATGAGATGATCGATTACTAGTACTCATTGATACATGAAGAATAAGGTGAGGCTATTTTTCTCTTATGAGAGAAGTATTGTTGCTTGTTACTCTTGTTAAAGTTTTTCAGCAGAAAGTCTGAGAAGCCTACACCTTGGTTGAACGTGAGTTCAATAAGAGACCTATGAGGAGATTGCTCTTGGATTAGTCATGATGACTTGTATCTTGAAGGAGTATTCTCGTTCCCACTCTTGGTCTACTCGGCAGTTTATCTTAAAGGTATTTGGCCCATTATATTTTTTAGATGTGTTTTATTAAGTTCACTTTCATGATATGGATCTTGAATTTTTGTCTAATGGTTCTGGAGGATTCATAGTGGAAGTTGTACAGTTTTGTTTTATCTCCTTGTTGCTAATGAGAATTGGTAGGAGATGTTGTATGGGTTGATTTCCTGAAATGGGGAATGAAGTAGTTTGATCTTCTTTAAGAAGCTTACATCCATGTTTTTTAAAGTCGGCTTGATCTTGGTGATTGAACGAATGGATGTTGTTAAGTTTTTTTCTTTTGGGATGTGAAGAAGATCATTCTTGACACAGCTGGCTATTAGAAGTGTATGTAGGAGGATGTTCTATAGGAAGATGATGTGCAGAGTTTCTCTTTGTGGCTATGAAGGTTTGTGATGAGAGAAATGTTTCTTGTAGTGGGTTGTTGCAGGTTGTGCATATCATTGTGGATATTTCCTTGGTACTACATGGTCACATGTTCTATGTGTTGTTATTGGTAGACTTACGATGCCTTTTGATCTTTTAGATCTAGATTACTTAAGCAGTGGGAGTTCATGTATGTGTCTTGTCTTCTTCAACTGGTTGGCACTTGGAGCTTGTATTTGTTGTTAATGAGTTGATTATTATTTGGAATAAGTTTACTAATGTTGATACCTGTGAGGTATGTGTGATTGGATGGAATAGCACGAGTTGTGGGTGCTATCTTCAGTCGCATGGGACGGAGGCAGTCATTCTGATTGTTGTTCTAGTTGATGTTGTTTATCTTGTTTCTAGAAAATGACTTCACTGTTGTGTTTTGTTTGAAGCTTTGAAGTTGATATTACTTTTGTATAGCTTTTGAGCACAGTGAATTGGTAGCAGTATCTTGTTGTTGATACCACTGGGATCTTTTTCTTATGTTCATTGGAATGGTGCTTATTCACCTTGGCTTGTATCTTTCTTCCACAGGTGGCATGTTGGAAGATGACAGGGTTTATTGCATGAATGGTGGACATCTTGGATGTTGGAACAGAATTCACGTTGGAACATGAGAGCATGTTTTAGGTCTATGTGGTTTTCCTGGAAGGTTGTGATTGGTTGCATTTAGGTTGCTTTGTTGGACAGTAAGTTGCAGTTGGATGCCTGGTCTTTGTTGCAGATTGTCCCTTGGACTGTTATCTGTGGAATCTTGTTGATTGGGTGTCTTGAGTATTGCGGGGTCTGAACTGGTGGAGCTAGTGTGATCTTAGTCTCTAGTTGCTTTGGAGGTGCCTGTGTGATCTTCATCAAGTGGGAGATTGTTGGAATTGTGTGCCTCAATCCCATAGGCTAAAACTTCTTGTGAGAAATTTTGGTGAGACCGGTGAGATGTCTGGCCGACCTACTAGTTGATCCTAACTATCGCTGTGACTTCTGGAATGTCTTGGCAATCGGCATAATCGGTAACCTTCGGCATAGCCTTGGATAGTCAGGATGATGTCTCGGCGACAATAGGAAGTCTTGCTGATATCGGCGTGACCTTTGGTCTGTCTGGCCGATGTGGTAATCAGCATGACTTGCGCCTATCGATATGAAGTCTTGGTGACTGGGAGATGTCTGGCCGACAGGTTGGTGTCTAGCGGATGTCGGGGAGACCTATGGTGAAAGAATTCTTCTATGTAACACATGTGTTTCAGTAAGTAGTCTTATCGAATGTGTGAAGTCTTTCTGATAGTGGAGTCGTCAGGGTGACTTGAACTCTCAGGAAAATCTCTTGGCGACTGGTGGTATGTCTCACCGACGGTTTACACTCAGGGTAACACAAAGACCTTGGCATGAAATCTTGGTGACATGGAGATGTCTCACTGATAGGAGTCATTGATGTAACATAAGGGTTCGGTAAGAACTCTTGGCAACGGGCGTTTGTCTCACCGATGCTGTGGGATGTGTTCGGTATGACTCTTGGCGAAAGGTGATCTCGAGGTAACCTGGAGGCTTTGGTATGAAGTCTTAGCGACTGTTGAAGTCATGTCGACAGTGGTCTTCGGGGTGACATGTTGTGTTCGCAATGATGTCTCAACGATAGCAATAAGTCTTTCCAACTGGGATGTTTCAGTATAACATGAAGTGCTCGATGTGAGGTCTCGGCGAAAGACAAAAGTCTTGCCGACTCGGTAAGACATGGTTGCTCAATGGTCTCAGCGAAAGACAAAATTCTTTCTAACTCGGTATGATATGTTTGCTCAGAGTGAAGTCTTGGCAAAAGACGAATGTCTTGCCGACTGTCAAGTGCTTCGGTGAAACTTGAAGACTTTGGTATGAAGTCTTGGCGAAGAGCGATAGTCTTTCTGACTGATGAACTCTTTGGAATACCTTGTGATCTTCGGTGTGAGGTCTTGGCGACATGGCGAAGTCTCAGCGATAGATCTCTAGACTCGATATAACCTCTTGTCGATAGGGATGACTCTTGGCGATATCAAATTTTGGTTGTGTTGGCATCGGGGAGACACGGTTAGTGTCTCACCGACATGACAACACAGGTTGAACGCCCTTGACCATTTGAATATTTTCCTACGTGGTGTGACCTGGACGTATTATCTTCTGTGCAAGGAAGTGGAAACATCTACGATGCTAAGATGGGTGATTTTATCATTGTGATCCGATAGTTGGAAGCAAACCAATTCACAGAGACCGTTGAGAATGAATGCATATATGTATGCATTGGACGTTCTGAAGAAAAGAAAAAAAAAGACAGAGTCTAAGAGCTAAAGAGAAGAAGAGAGAGAGCCGAGTGGTTGGCTAAAATGCCAAGGCCATGAGGCCGAAGCAGAGGCAGGGTTATGCTGCCGAACTCTCTCCTGTGTACTGAGTGATCAGTTGCTACCAGTTGTATCCAGAATGAACAAGATGTAATCTCTGAAAAGGCTATGAGCCTGAAATTGTATTGTAACCGTTTGTTGCTGAATAATACAATGGCTCGATCTTTGGAGTGTGGGGTTTTTTATCCGAAAGGATTTTCCCCACGTAAATATTTGTGTTATGTTGTTTGTCTCATCTTTCATGTCTGTATTGGTTATGTTAGAGAATCCGTTAATGCATGTTGTTGAATTTACATGTGTTTTTCTCAGAAGGATCAATGTGGGAAATAAACTGTCTGTTTCCGCTTTAGGACATAGTTGTACGTGTCTTTGAGGCAACCTAATCGAAATGAAAGTTACCGAAGGCACTACTGTTCTTAGAGATTTCTCTGCGATGCACCATATTTTCCTTACACGTAGGTCCTAAATGCAAAGAACCTAGGATGCAATGGTGGCCTTTTTCCAAGTTTCTTGAAGATGTAGATCAAGAAGGTGCATAGATTGACTTTCAACCCTGATGGTGAGCCAATCAAACCTAAATTTACATCTAATTAGGGGTTGGAATGGATTGGAAATATTTTAGAATGGCTAACTTAGTGATCCTATATGCAATATAAAAAATGCAAGATCCCGACAATTGGCAAACAAAAATAGTCAACTTTTGGCAGATTCAGAGAGTGCAGATGATAATAAACCCGCTCAAAAAGATTGGTCCTACTATGCCTACAAGCACTGGGTCACCCAATGGCTACTGGGTCTTTGTAGGGGTATCTTGAAGTTCTTTTGGGGTCCTCTAGTGTTGTATCTGAGCTTTTTTTTTGTTTGCAAATATTTTGGAATGTCATCAATAAATTTTGTAGGTGATTTTTTGTGTCTTGACAAGGTTAATGACAATAAATGCAACAATGGAGAATTTTCCTTTTAATATCTCTTCAAACTTGTAATAGGTGCACATTCACAAAGAGGAGAAATTTTGGGCCACTTTAGGGGCCTACCTTAGTCAAACCCCGTGTAAGTGTTTCCACTTCCACAATGGAAATGCCAATGATAAAATGATAATTGAAAGGAAGGAATGATGAAATCATAATGTGTTACAACTTACCACCCTTCAATGGTTTCCTTGAAGGATTGAAGACATACACATCACCCCAAGGATTTGGATCTTGCTTGATAGATCTTCTTGAATGCTTTGGAAACCTACAACAAGGGTTAGCCTTCACAAAACCATGGCAACATGATAACATAAACTCATAAAAATTTTGACATGATATTTGGATCTTGAATAGCTGCAATAAATCACTGAAATTTTGCTCTTAACTTGCTCTTGAATTATCTTAATGTTCACCTCCAACTTGTTAGATCTCAAATGATGCAATAACTAGGTATTTATAGACATTTATTTAATTTCTTGAAAATTAGATCTTGAAAGCTGACATTTGTAATTTGAATTCTAAATGTTAAATTGCCACCAAAAACATATTTAAAAATGGGCCTTGGCTAAGAAAGGGGACTCAATCACCCCTAGGCAACTAGGTCCTAGTCCAAATTTCTAGGACACTCATTGTCAGGGGCAACATGTGAATTGAATGTATTTATTCAATGCTTGGTGTTTATTGAAAAATGGGACAAATGGGCTTCGAAATACATGCGTTTAGGTCATTATGAGGTCAATTAGGCCCAATAATTTAGAGGGGGCCAAAATATAATGTGAAATTGTTAAGGTATACAATTTTCTACACTACATTATCTAGGGTGAAGATTGAAACGGTAAAAATGGATATGATAAAGAATTTGTATGTCATAGAATAAGAGTTTGAAGAGGGAAAAATTTCATAGACCCTTGGGTTGGAGTGAAAGGTTCATTTGAAGATTATTTTTTCCATGAAAGATACATTTTCATTAGAAAAAATTATTCATAACACATACTTCCATTAGAGAATCTCATTAGAGACTTTTATAATGGAGGAATCATGGGACAATTTAGCATAAGGAAAAATAATAGCTATGTTTGAAGAAAGGTACTACTAGCTAGGTTTGTGTTGAGATGTCAAAAAAATTATTTAAAAATGTAACTTTTTTTCAAATTGCTAAAGGATTTTCCCAAAATATAGGGTTCTATAAACCATTTACAATACTAGAGAACCCCTGGTAAGAAATCTCCATAGATTTTCTACTTGGACAATCGAGAAATCAAAGAAGTAATTATTTTATCTTGAGATTTGAAGAAAGATTTTCAAAAATAGCATACTTAATTCTTTGCCAAAAGTTGAATGACATTCCTAAGATTTTTAGATTTGTTCTTAGAAGTAATAGTTATATTAAATGGGTTGTTACAAAGCATCACTTTAGATAAAGATACTAATTTATTAAGTCATTTTTGGCGTATATTAGGGAAGAAGATGGGTAAACAGTTGAATTACAATCTCACGCATAGATTTTCAAACTAAGGTTGTTAACTGGAGTCTTGATAATAGCTTAATAATTTTGGTAGGATACAAAACTATATCCTGGGATTCCATATTGGCACAGTTGAATTTTTATTAAATGACTCAATTAATAATTCTACCTGAAAAGTACCATTCCATATTATGTATGATACATCTAAATGTGTTACACATCTATTAAATATTATAAATGATAAGTGCACTAGCGTACAAGCTAAAGACTTTGGATAACATATGGAAGAAGTGCATGAATAAGTCAGAAAGTAGCTAGAGAAGAGTAATACTAAGTATAAAGCTAGTGCATATTAACATAAAAGAGATAAAACATATTCGGAGGAAGAGATAATACTAGAATGCTTGAGAAAGGAAACAATTCTTAGAGAAACTTAAAAGATGAAAATAAATAAGGTTTTTCCTTGTAGAGTTTTAGGCAATTTTTTAATAAATGCCAATGTAATTAAGTTACTTGAATGATTGGTCTCACTTATATTCAATATTATACATATATTTTTATTATGGATCTCAAGTTGTTTTTAATCACACATTATTATTGTAGGGGCTTGATTAGCAACAGCAAGTGTCTAAAAATATTGAGAAGCACTAATGCATTTATTTATCTATATACGTATAAGAAAAAGAACCAAGAGAAATGAATTCAAATACTATATTTTTAGATGGAAGGTAAAATGAATTGAGGAGGACTCATATATTTTAAAGAACTTTTTGGTGTATCAATCCTTTTGAAATCCTTAATTTTGGGCACTCACCTCAAAATAATGTTACTTGAGGTGTCTAATGTAAGAGCATCTCAGGGGTTGAGTAATCTTATGTCACCAATTTTTATTTTTTAATATTTATTTATCTTTTGTAGGTTTTCTTAGTTGTTGCAATTGCTTCGTTCTTGTTGCATATTCTTTTTTCATGTCACAGTCTTTTGATAGAGTACACAAAATTAAAACTAGTTATTCTACTATATAGGACTATATATTCTTTGTGAAACCTTCAAATTGTAACTAGAGCATCTTATGGGTACAATAAATATGTCCATTGCCCGAATATATTATTGATTTATTATAATATATGAGGTTTTATTATTGTAAAGAAGGTCCTAAATGGTCTATGTGCCAAAATATTTTAACTTCACACCAAAATATAAGGTCACCTAATTGAGTATTGGTCACATGGAGATTTATGGTTGAGGCTACATTAGATTAAAATGATTACATCTTCTCACAATTATTAAGGGTAATTCAATATGTTTCAAAAATAGGCATCTAATTTGAAAGTGAAATCAGTAGATAAACCATTTAATAATGGACTCATGATCCTTATTCTAAGTGTGTAGAGCATTGTACTATGTTTTTGGTGAACATTATCTTAATACATCAAGGTATCTCTAAAAAATGTAGAAAGTAAATTGAAAAAGGCATTCAGAGGAGAGGGAAAAAGTGAAGATAAGAGCTATAAGTAGAGACATCAAATAAATGATGTACTTGTTTATTATAAATCATCTTTGTATATGAGATTTTGTAATCATTGAACATTAATTGAAATGCACAAATTCTATTATTTTGTGTCATCCTTTTATCCTTGTTTGCAACTCCTTTCTGAATAATAAAACACATGTTGTGTACTCTTGCATATGTTTTGGTAATTCAATTCTATTATTGATTTACATCTTTTGGTATCTATGTTTTATGGATAGATCTCCAACTATGACTATGTCACCATAGCTTAGATTAAGGGACCTCACTCAATTATTGACCATCCTAATAATTTACAACTTTGAATTAGTGGATGTAGATTCATTACTTTAGAAATAACCCTTAGTTTGACTTAGTTTAATTATATTAATAAACACTCCCCCCAATTAGGATCTATTTGAAAGTCAATCTACCCCATTAGGGCCTACATTGATGGTTGTGTGGACATATTTACACCATTTTTCTCATAAAATAAAGTCTAATAGTTAGGAATATTATATAAGAAGATAGGGGGGATTTTGGATAGACTATCAATTGATCATCACTACACCATCATATGAAGTGGCCTTCTTATCTTAATAAGTAATAGTGCTATTGGATTGGAAGTTGTGTTAAGTTATTTTCTTAAAAAAAAAAATGGAGGATTTTTTAGGACATGTGTAATTTAATACAAACTCAATTTTAGGTCATTTGGAGTAGATTTGGAGTTATTGTGAAATTAGGTTTTTCAATAAATTCATTCCTAAGGCTACAAATCAATTTAAAAAATTTAATTTTTGGATTGATCAAGGACATATTAAAAATACTACAATAAATATTTGCAATCATTTGGACTATATTTGAGGAAGGTATTATGAAATTAGGGTTTCCACCAAATTCTCTCTAAAGGTTACAAATCAACAAATTTCTTGGAGATTTGTTTTAGAAATGTGCAATCTAGGCCCTAGTAAGGCACAATAATGATTTTAGATTATTTTGGATTTTTTGAGTAAGTTATTGTGAAAAATATTTTGGTGGAACCACGATAGGGACTTCAACAAAAGGAAAAAATAATACATTTACTCTTGAAAGGACTCCTAACAAAGATAATCTAGTTGTCCAAGCAATGGAAATCGTAATCAATAAAGGAATGAAGAAGATGGAGGAGGAAATATGGGTAGAAACCAACAAGGTGAAGGAATAAATCTTGTCAAAGATGAAAGTTAAGATAGGATATCTCAATGTGATGGTTGAATAAATGGTTTCTAGCTAGGTATATAGAGATTCCCACATACATAGCCATAGAAAAAGACTTGGGAAGAAGATGAGTCTCCTAGGGGTGTTATTCTTATAGGTTTGACTTAGATATGAAGATGGATCATAACCCAAATAATTCAATGGCTAGCAACCATATGGGATCTTGGCACTTGTTTCTAAATAGGAAGAGGAAGAGAAGGAGAAGGAGGAGTAAAATAAGAAAGAGGAGGAGGAAGAGGTGAAGAAGGAGAAGAATTAAAGATAATAAAATATTTCCATGAATTATAACTACTTCGAGAAATCGAAAAAATATTTCTTTCTAAAGGAGGTCTTGACCAATCTATTTAATCAATGCTATGATACCATCTACCATCCTTTGTCTCTTGTTCAAAGGTATATGAAAATATTAAATAAATAGAAGAAAATATTCATCACTAATAAGAGGTACCCTCTAGTCTCTAGGAGAATAAGGCAAAAGCACAAAAAATAATCAAGAGGCAAGTGGATCAATACAAAATTCTAAAACAAAAAAATCTATGTAAGCTAGATGCAGAGGGAAGAGCCATCATGGAGCCTAAGTTAATTTTATATACACACAAATAAAATGAGGATTAGGACAATCACAAAGTACTTCATTAAATGGAAGTATTTATTATTCAAATTTAGCACATGGAAAGATTAATGCTTTATGTACATAATCATCCACAATTAAGCTATGTCAAGGACAATTTTGGTGTGAAGAGAAGGCATGCTACACCTTGATCCTATAAAATATTTATGGCGATAAAAAAACTTTCAAGTCTTGTGCTCTAATCTCTAAGATCAAAAAAGATTGGTTGGATTTTTTTTCTAGTATTTTGTTTCCTACAAAACCCCATATGATAAAATTGTATAGTGTACATAAATTATGAACTTATTTATTATTAGATTTTAGTAGTAATAGTTTAGATTAAGGAGATTCCCTTATAAATTTGATAAGAAGATTTCCTCACACTATTTTGTTTGAGTAGTCCTAAAAAAGAAAAATTAAAATGCTACTAATTTTTATTTAATATTAACTCTTTGATTGATATTATTTATAATTTACATTGATATTTTGCTATAGCATAGAAAAAATTCATATATATCCTAATTATTATTATTTTGTTAAGAGGACATTAATATAGAGGGTGGTTTTTTTTTTTTTTTGTCCATTATGTTTCTATATATGTCAAACACGGGTGTTTATTTTTTATAACATATTTGATTTAAATATAAAATAAATACAATAATTAAATAAAATATATGAAAACTATGTACTTGTTGGAAAGCTTACTCGAAGGATTATGTTCATACAAAATTGTGTCATAATGAATTTATTTGATTGTGAAAATGTGACCTAAATTAGTATTTTTGTATAATAAAATGATAAAATGTGGTGCAGAGAGAATCAACTACCACATAGGTGCCACACACACACCCTCAATTAAAGGATCTTTTCAAAGACTCTTTGTATTCCAACAAGGACCAGGTGGGCTTGAGCACAACCAACCCCTTGATAATTTGTTTCTCATGTGGATGCAAGAAGACCTTCAATTGAAAGTTACATGTTTTAAAAAATCATGAATTTACAAGTAACCCACAAGTTAGACACTTCTTTATGCGTCTACCCCTAGATAATGCTTTATTTAGCAAACTATATCCTAAAATTAAATCCATACAATGTGAATTGTACTATGAACTAACGATAATCCTTCAAGGATACAATCCTTAAAGGATTTCACTATACATGAAATCTTCAAATTCTTTCAATAGTGCTTCAAACTTCTAGCTCAACTTATTTTCCTCCATTAATGTGAGCTCAACTACCAATATATAGCATCCCCACAATTTTATAATCTCTTAGAAAAATCTTTTAATGGTCAAGAACATGACCACCTTGTTTGCAACTACTTCTATAGACTTTAATGGTTACAATTCAAACTTCTTTCCATCCCTTGTGATGGTAAAGGTGTTCTTCCTTCCATTATCAATGGATACAACATATTGTCATGGTTTACCGAACAACCCATAACAAGTATCTATTAGAATCACATTGACACTAATTTTATCAAAATATGTGATTAAGCATTATTCATTCATGATTTTTTATTGAACTTTTTACAACCATGAAACTAAGAATGGATAAAGATGTAGTATCAATTTTAATGCCATCTTTTCTACTATTTATGTGGACACTGTTATCAGTGCCTCATGGAACTAAAATCAACTTTAAAAAAATTGCCCCTGTGGAACTTAGTTTTCCTTAACCATGGTTCTCTATCTCCGTAAGCACACTTACAGCAAATCCTTGCACAACATTGAATTTTCACCAGTTTCTACAGTTACCTTTCTACTTCACTACAAGATTCTTCATCACCTTGTGCAATGTGCACTATTTTCATTGGCACGTTCTTGTCCCCACTTAGCATCTGGACACTTAACCGTCCTGCACCCTACTTCTCCACATCTGAAATAAATTCCACTGGAATTTTTCCATGGCCTCTTTTGTTTTTCCCTTCCTTCTCCTTGGAAGTTTGTTCATGATTGAAGCCTTGTGCATTACCACAAGACTACAGTCTCTCTCAGCACATAATATTGTTTTTCACTAATACTTTGCCTACTTGCTCTTTTGTATTGCTTGTAATATTGCTTCTCCTATACCCTCGATGCAAGTTCGCGGGCCTCTTTCACAAAATGAATCGGCAACAAACATATCTCATATTGGATCTGCATCATCTTCAACATGACCTACGTATATGCTAAAGCAGAAAAACTCCTAGATATACTCCACAAACAGTTTTGTCCAGCATATATATTTTTAAACGTTTGAACAATTCCAAATTGTAACTGGCAGACAAGAACTTATTTTTCAAGTTTGTTACCTTCTTATCCCATTTAGAGAGTTTCTATTTATCTTTCTTGAGTCGATCTTTCTACACATACTCCCACCTTAAGGCAACATTCCTTTCAACTTGGTAATGATAACTTTACTCACTTAATTTCTTCAACAAACTCAAAGCATTTGGCCAAATCATTGATCCAGTCCAACCAATATTCAGTATTCAAACTTTTTTGAGTAACAAGAGAAATCAAGTCTCAACTTACTTCTTGTTTTGACCAATGCGATATAGTAAATTTATCCTCTACACTTATTTCTTCATCAAAACTCAAAGCATCATTAACATGTGGTTCACCTCTATGTCATGCATCATGGTGTGCTCTTTGATTTTTGCCACCCCTTCTTCTATAAGTCGTGTGTCTTATAAATCAATTACAATGTTACATGCGCACAATAATTCTATTGTGGAGTCATAAGTTACCCTAACAGTGACCTAAAAAGTAGGGCTCTAATACCAAATGAAGTGGTCACTAATGGAGGCTTTAATGAAAGACTATTTATACATGTAGTATAGATGCCTAAATATGCAAACCAATAATAGAACTAAATTAGAAATAATCAGTGGATGCAAAAGCATATGACAAAAGTTTTCTTATTTAGAAAAGAATGAGAAGCAAGGATAACATGATGGTCTAGAATATATATATATATATATATATCAAAAGTGATTATAAAAACTCATAAACAGAGATGATTTACAATAAGCAAGTACATATCTAGATTCTCAATCCTCTCTTGATGTCTCCACTCTAAGCTCGTATTTTCAATCTACTTCATCTCTTCCCAATTTCCTTCTTCAATTGATTGTCGATGTGAAAAAAGTAAATCACCTAATTATTTCTTATTAGGACCTATTCACAATAGTATGTTTATGCTTACTTACGTCATGTATTTTCTATCTCAAGTCATAGAATTAAAACAAATGTTATGATATAATTTAATCCTATCTTAGGGTTTCATCCTTGTATCTATAGCAAGGGTTTATGATTGAATATTGTAATAATAATCAATCATTATTCAGGCTTGGCCCGAAAGCTTGCACGGATAGCGGAGAAGGCTTAAGTCTCGGGTTTGCTCCCCGAGGTTTGGGTTCGAGTCCGAGATCCGGCCTCACCTGATGTATGTGGCTTGCGAGTGATTGCGTGCATCCCCATACGACTAATCTCGCCTCAGCTCGCCCCTTCCTGGCCCCAACTTGGCAATATGTAAGCCCAAGGCAAGGCAAGTTGGGTGCGTTGGGCTGAGTCGCATGGATACCTTTGAGTTAACAAAAAAAAAATCAATCATTATTCATTTTGCATCTTATGAAATCTTAGGTTTCATAATAAATCAATTGTTTCTCTCTCCTTTGATAGGGTGTTTTGATTACAAGTGATCCTTCCAGAGTGTTGTAGGGGTTCAATCATCAACTCCATCATGGTATTAGAGTTTCAAATCTACAATTCTCTATCATTTTTTGAAAATTTTGGACTTGAGCTTTTAAACGGTGCATTCTAGCGCAAAACAAATATCACTATTACATCTAGAAGATGTTAAAACCCTAAAATTATCTATTCAAATGTTAAAATCGAAGTATAAAAAAATTTGGGTAATTTTTTTGGGATCTCTAAAATTCATACCAAAAATTCCATACAATTGTATGCATATGTACAATCATATGGCGTCATCACACTATGGTTTTCTAGAGTAATCATGCATTAGCTAATAATTAATTGATCTTTAATTGATTATTAGTCTAATTCATTTCATGCACTTAAGCTAAACTTAGGAATTCTTTTATTCTATTAACTAAGTGTTTTTTTGTTAATTGAAATGAGTTATTATTAGATCATTATGTCTTATCACATATGATGCCAACACTTGTCATGATCTAATCCCTTTACCATTTAGGGTTGCTCCTATATAGTACTCAACACTCATTGTATTATATTAACCTTTTGAGAATTCTTGATCTCCTTGAAGACTCTTGAGGTTCATTCTATATCTTTTTTCTTGTTGAGGATATAGCAATTCTTTGTTTTGTAGATCTCTTGCGTGGAAGGTGTTTTGTTCATTATTTGATCCCGCATCTTGCGTTATTCACAATTCTAACTATTGGAAGTATTCAAGTAGCTTGTGTATTGTATTGATGTTAATAGATCTTTGTTGTTGCATTGATGTCAATAGGTCTATGGAGATATTGTTGGAAGTTTATAATAATGCTTTGATTAGTTGCATTATGTTGCCATTAGTAGTATCACTGATGTCAACCTCTAGTGTTGCTTTGATAAGCATGTGTTGGTGATGTTCAACCTCTTGTGTGGTTGAGATTTTGTAGAGGTGTTTGAGGTGATGAGTTTGAATTTGTGGTGCTTGGTTTCCAACTATTTTTTAGAAATTTTGAATAAAAGAGGAGACAGTATGGTTGAGAGGTGTTCAGTATAGTAGAGTGATGTTCAGTGTTTTGCTCTGCATTTCTTCATGGTTGAAGATTTTCTTGTGTGGTCCGGATATATTGATCATAGGTGTTCAGAGGTGTTATATCTAGAATTTCTTGTTTTGGATCATTGTGCAGAGAAATTTGTGTTCACCAATGTGTGAACTATGTATTGGAGTGTTGTCTGGGAGAAATGGTTTTTCTCTGCATTTCTCCGTAATGTGGTTTCTGGTCTTGCAGATTTGAGGGTACTTATATTGCTCATATCTATCTTCAATCTGAGTTGTTTGAGTTTTAGTGCTCCACAAGGTTGGATTCAGGTGTTGCAATGTGTGGAAAGTTAACTAGTTGTGCAGGATAAATATGTTCTTCTGATGTATGATGTTTCGAAGGATTTTTTGGATTTCAAGATGTTGATGGAATATTCTAGATTGTGTTAAAGTGTTGTGTGTGGTCTGCGAGTCGTCTTTGGATCAAAGGAAGCATGTACTTAATTGTTTAATGGTGAACTAACACAGGTTCGGTCGACCTTGGGTGTTTACACTAATTGCATATATGTTTCGGTGTTTGTAGAAGTGTGGTGTGGCATGTATGAGTGAATTTGGGTCTGAGTTAAGGTGTGTTGCGATTCACCTTCATTCCTTTCCACCGCGGGAATGTTTTGGTGCCAACCTAATTTGAATTTGCATGGTTGAGATGCATAGTTGACCTTGTGAATTGTTTTCAAGGTTGAAAACGGTATATGAGTGTTGAGTTGATGAAGGATGGTGATGTGATGTGTGTTGAGATGTGAAGTGCAAAGAGTGTGAGTTTTAATGCCTAAGACTATTGGAAGCAATAAGCAGAAGGTGTCTACATTCTACAGAGAGGATGAATGTTCTAGTGAAGAAGTGGTGGATTTTTTTGTTGCTCTGAGATGGATTTCTCATTGTAACATTCTTCTTTCTTCTTCTTTCTAATTTGGTAGTGAGCCCCTCTTTTCTTTTGGGAAGTGAGCCTATTGTATTCGGTGTTGCAATTACTTTATATTATGAGCTAATCCTCAATGTGGTTTTTCCCTTCTTAGGTTTTCCACGTAAATTTAGTGTTCTCATGTGTTTGGATGTGTTTGCATTACTATTTTTCATGTTTACATTCTGCTAATGCATGGAAAGGGTTTAATGGTTGTTAAGGGTTTAAAGACTAATGCATATTTGAATGTTAATGAGGGTTTTGATGTTTTAATGTACAACCAATTCACCCCCCAACTCAATTGTCTTGTGCATTCAACACTAACACTGTTGTCATTAATTTTATAGTTGTTATGCCTAAGGCACTGAATTTTTATTTTGTATGGTTAATTTTAATCTCTTTTTTTTTATTTTTTTAAATGGTTTTCAAACCTATGATAAGGTACAAATTGTATAATGTCTAGTAGGTACCAACAAACCAATGCAGGCACGCCACATGGTCAAAGTTGTCACTGCCTCTTAATCGACACTTTCAAACCTATCAACAATTGCAAAACTACCAACCAATCTCGAAAAATGGTTTCCTCACCTTGCAAGGTTGTTTTCTAGCTTCAATTGACAATTTTCAACTTTTCAAGATAGTTTTGCAAAATCCATCAATGGATTCTAAATCTGCAATGTATATATAACTGACAATAGGAATATTCTTTCTAGCACATGCTTACATCAACATGACGTCATTAATGTTAGTTTGCAAGTAATAGATTTTTTTTGTCTTCAAACATTCATCATTGGCATAGAAGCTACTGCTTTATGGGGGGATTTAAAGTCTCATATTTTCTCTCATATGAAGGGAAATTCATTGTACAATTTGTGATCGGAGCAATCCTTAGGGGGTCATGTTGAGTCTTCCTTTCTTCCATTAGATGTACATGTTTCTTTGTTTTTTTCTCTTTTTTGGAGAGGACTTTTTTCCTGTGAAGTTTTTTCATTTTCTTTAGTTGTGAGATTTGTTTGTTTGTACATGGTACATCATCAGGGCATGTAGTTGGGACCCATCCGTATATTCATCATTGATGCATCTTTGCATTTTATCACTCTCCCTAAGTTGCACTTAAGGAGAGGTGTTGATGTGAAAAAGGTATATCACCTAATAATTTCTTATTAGGACCTACTCACACGAGCATGTTGAAGCTTACTTAGGCCATGTAATTTTTTGTCTCGTTGTAGGATTAAGACACGTCATGATCTAATTTGAGCATATCCTAGGGTTTCATCATTTGTCTCTATAACAAGGGTTTATCATTGTATATTATAATAATAATCAATCATTATTCATTTTGCATCTAATGAAATTTCATGTTTCATACCAAATCAATTGTTTCCCTCTTTTGTGATGGAATGTTTTGATTGTAAGTGTTCCTTGAGGTGGGACTTCAATCATCAACTCCAATTGATTTGCAACCTTTCTAGAGATATATTGATATAATAGAACAACTAGAAAACATAGTCCAATACACTAGGCACATTGAATGAGGGTAACAATCCATTATTAAATTATTTCTCTAGTAATCTTGCTTTGGAACTATATGTCTAGTTTTGAAATGTATAATATGACCCTTCTTTAACAAGTGCAACAAGATGTAAGTATTGTAACTAAATGCAGCTGCAACCACAAACCTTCTTAGCTCCAAAAACCAATTAGTTAATGGTACAAAGTTCAAATATTTCGACACAACCAAGCCTTCTTTCATAATGAGAACGCATCACATCTTACAATAAAGCAACAAATACAAACTTAGGCACGTGGACATGTTCCTTGTACCCATAAAAGACTGATTACAATTTGAAGGCTTCATTAAAAATATGCGGTACCACATAGTAGAATCATTGACCATAACTCTATGCACTCTGTCAAAGATTGTGGAATAAAAATAAAAAATAAAAATTGTAACAAAAATCTGACAACTGTGACAACAAAGAAAACGAGCAAAAGACACAAGAATCAGACAACTGTGACAACAAAGAAAACGTGCAAAACACGTTATAAAAAATATTTTTGAATGATACAAGATTGCTTGATCTCTGAAATGCCCCACCATATGGGCGGTAAAATTTTGCTTCATGAGCCACAAAAGGGTTCATTTGTAATCAATAAATAAACTCTCGAGTGTACAAAATTCTACAACACGTGAAGAGAGTAATTACAAAAGGAAGCGTTATGGATTAAAAATAGTCCTATATACTTTAACATAGTCAAACGCATTGGTTTGTGGAAAGTACCAAGGAAGTTAAGGTTGTTCATATAGCATCTTTGAGTGTAACATTATGTTGGCAAACGCAAATATACCTAGAGTATTTAGGGTACAAGATTATAACAGGTCCATGTCAATTTCCGGCCATGATGCTCCCAAAAAAAAAGGGTGGATTATCTCTACCGTGTGAAAGGCTGTAATTATATCTAATACGAGCCCCAATATCATCGCTGCATCAAAATTAGAAGAAAAATAACAGCTCTTTATGGGGGTTAAAGGCATAGGGTAATTCCCTAACTACATAATTGTGTAACTCAATTACCCTAACTACATAATTGTGTAACTCAATTCGATTATATCATTTGAATGCCAAATCCATCGGATTCTACCAAAATTCGGAAAGTTGCCTCAAGAGTTGAAGAAATAAATCATGTGGATTGGCTCTACCAAGTGAAGGATGTACAAATATATAATACAATCTCAAGATCTATTGCAACATTGAAATTTAAAGAGATGGCACAGCCCTTTAGGAGGTTAATTACATACAATTCACCAACCACCTTGTTGTTTAACTCAGTTCATGTCTTATTTTAATGCCTTGAGAGACTGCAAGTTCAATAGAAAAAAATCACATGCCTAGACAATATTATAGAAATCGCATCTAATTATACAGTGCACCAACTCTTGGCTAGCCCTCTAGAGCAAACAATCACTGACATTTGAGTCCGAGTACCCCTCGTCCATTTTCAGGTGCAGACAATTTCTACATAATTATAAAAATACTTTGTAGAGGCTAAAGATTTCAGCAATGAGAAAATGATTAACGACAAGCACTATGATTTAACCACTTACTTTGTATCCATATCATGAGTTATTAAGCAAATAGAAACCTCCAAGTGTCTCTGCAAGATGTAAAACAAATAGTCAGTGTTTTCTTCATCCTTACAACATAATGGGTATCTTCAAGGACCTTAAATGTTTCTTCTCCTTAAGTACAGCTATTAAGGTTTTATTTGTGTATATATGCATTGCTAAAATTCTGTATGCCATGTCATTTCCTAAATAAACTCAAGGTTGTATTATTATCTTGGCTGATGCTGATGAAATATGAGGTCAGCTCCTGTAGCAGCTCCCTTTGAAGTAGATATGTATTTTCAAGGTGATCAGATTTCTCAGATCTCAACTTATATCATGCTCAGTTGTATTCTGTGTATGTGAAGATGCAATGCTTGCCATAGGCATAGTGAAAAGTAGCTTGAAAAAAAATTAGATGACGTCCTATTTTATCAAAATGATACTGCAACCTCTAATAATTTCAGCTGTGAAATTCGAACATTGCAAAAGATAACTTTCAGCTTGGAAGCAGCCCTTCATTAAATCTTCCATGTAATGATGAAAATAAATAACAGACATGGACAACTAGTCTCCCAGGTTTCAAAATGAAATGATATTCTAGCAAATTCAACAATGTTCCTTAAATGATATAATTGTTAAATATTTTAGCAAAATTTGACACATTAATAGTACAACTGGCTTTAAGAAATGTAAAATTTGAAATATTAGTGGTACATCTTTGATACTTATGAAATACACGGTCATTGTGGCTCACCCCACATAAAATACAAACAGCAAATGCAAAAGTTATGTTGAGATTTTTTTAAAATTTCTCATTTAAAATTTCTCAACTTTTTTGCATATTGCAATTATGTTTGAACTTTGAATTATCACCATTGCCTACATATCCTTTGGTATCTGGTAGAAGCATGCACGCATTGTTCTTTATACAAGAACCCTTCTCAAATCACAGGGTTCCTAAATCCAAAAACACCAGACACCTATCATGATTACAAATGGCAAAAAGAAGCCTTTGCAGAGCAATTACATAATTCTTTCAAAACTTGCCTAAGCCGAGCATTGCCTACAAACAATGGTACATGTGAGCCTATCTTTGCTAAAATGTACACAACATTTTGACAGGTGCCGTTCAACTATGCCAAAACCAATCCTCAGCTAACTGCTTATAAATCATTTCTATTTTCATCACCCACAGTACCTTCCTTGTTTTCCATTTTCACTTCATTCATATCATGGTCCTGTAAAGAAGAGGAATTTGGATCTTCTACACTTACAGCATGTAAACCTTCAACCTTTTGAAGAGAAGACGACCTGGAGTGAGCTTTCTTCCTCTTGCATTTAGGAACAAACAAATTAAAGGGCAAGCAGATGTTTGATATGTTTTCTCCTGTTTGACCAACCTCGCTTTCTATTGCCTCTGTTGTCTGCTGCTGAGATGTCCCTTTGCTAAGAATGCTCTCACCTTCAAAATGTTTTGCACCTCGGGAAGGAAACTCCCGGTGCTTTTTTTCTTTTACCTCCAGAAGTGCATGATGTTGCTTGTAAGCCTCTTCATCTGTGACCTGTCTATCAGAAAAAAAGGTCAGAATCTGATTCAATATTCTACAGCCTGAACAGATCTAACTCAAATGGTAGCCTAGGGAAAGCATGGTAAATTACCTCATCACTGGAGTCTTCCTTCTCAGGCAGATCTAAAATAGCATCACTGCCTAACAATCGCCAGTCAGGAGTTTCAATAAAGTCTTGCTGAGCTGATTCAACATAAGATGGTGTTCCATTACAAGGCATAACTGAGTTACAGAATTCAAAATCAGAATTCTGTTGATAAGAAATATTGAGCCCTGTGTTCAACTTTGAGCCTGCCCCAACTGTTGTCTGTATCCTAGATGAGTCACCTAGGGTAGGAGCAGTGCTTTGCAACACACCCTTTGAGGAGTCAGCAGTCAAGAAACTGCTTGAAATGTTTAAAGGAAAGATTGTTCCAACTCTTCCAGAACAACACTTGCTCAGCTGATTTTTCAGTTTTAATATTCGTGACTGTAAAGTCTCAATGTGCACCAGCATATGTTCTAAGGAATTGTCACCATTCTTATATTCTTGCCCTGTCATAGGGCCCTCATAATCATTCTCATTTAACCCTGCATCATTTACCTCACCTGCATCTGATGTCAAATAAGACAAACGACAATAAGTAGACATTAAACTTATTAGAGTAACTGAAAACGATCAACTGGATGTAATTACATATGGAAGAAGTAAATTTCTCACAATTGCAGGTCAAAAAAAATAATAATAAAGCTTAATTCTTGTCAAATACAAAATGAAGAGAAGTTATCTCTGAAGGCATGCATCTGTTTCCCTGGTGATTATGGCAATCAATGATAAACAACTGATAACCATCAAATGCATGCCTATGTGCAAGGCCAAGTAATGATTTATGCATCAGATGTATATAATTTCTGAGGACCCATTTTCCATTAATGCTCATTATGCAATAATACTAATAGTTTATGTTTCCTCGCATGCACTCCAGTTAATAGAAATAAGGTTCATGGCAATCGTAGTAGAGCAAAGTACCATCCCTCCTTATTAGCAAACAAACAGAGCCGTCTAAGCCAAAAAGGAAACACCATCCCTCAAGGATTTTGACATAGTATTCTGAGATAGGTTGCCCCTTCCCAACCCCTTCAAATTATTGGATAGCATCTAGCTTCTCCTAGCTCAAGTGTAGAATCTTCATTATGAACCTGATATCAAGTATTCTTAACCTCCCCTTCATCTCATTAGATTGGCATCTATCTGCAATTCATCTGTGAGCACCATGGTCCAGGATACCCCATCCAAAATGCATGCCTACTTTGAGAAAAGCACTGCAAAAGTAGATACCAATTAAAACCTATGCCTATCTGATGAATATTATCATTTGATATTAGTGTGGAATGTATGAAATCAAAATTGTGATGACACGTTAATATGGAAAAGATTGCCCTCAGTGCAAAAACCCACACAAATAGCTACCCCCTCAATAGAACGTTTATCCTTTCTTGTATCAATAACAGGGCCATTTTCCAGTTTGTACCATCCATTAAAGGAACATCATCATTTCTGTTCAATACACAAATGAGTAAAACGGAAACCTAAAGCATAAGGAAGCTCAAAAACAAATACGCAACCAACCATAAGCATTCAAGGAATGCACTAAAAATACTACACATCTGCAATCGTCATGCCAAAAGCATATGTCCTATGTAACTTATAAAATTGCACTCTATGTATCCTTGGGTCTTGCTTTTACTAGTCGACATCTCAAATGAACTGACCATCATAAATTTGCAAGCAAAGGAAAAAGTGATGGTGTTTGTACAAACCTGTTACTTCCTCAAAATGTAGTTAAAAAAATAAACAAGACGTATTTAGGAACATTATGCTAAAAATAGATAAAGAAACTAAATATATGGGAAGAAACGCCCAGAGAAACAATTGAAACTTCTACGGTAATCTATGAACCTTAGCTTGATTAATCTTGAAGGCTGATAAGAAAAATGACAAGTCACAATCCGTTTCAACTCATAATTTTACCATTAAAAGGGAACTTTTCTAAGCAACTAAAGTAGAACTTGATGACAGAAAAAGATAGTTCAGCACAGCATTTGCACATCATTGGACTTAAATTAGAATGTTCAGTCGCCCAAAGAAAGCCCTTGAAACTAAAAAGAAACATGCACAGAAAGTAGGACAAGATTTTTAGAATAAGACAATAAACAAGAAGTCACTCAGAACAGTATCCTTAATAAGAAAAAAAAGTCTTTAGCAACACTAAAGTCATCCGAACACTCCAGATATTGCAAAAGCAAAAAATGGAATATTTTAAAGAATATGACAAAGGAACTTCATTTCTCAAAAATCTAAGTTATCAACATCTATGGATCACACACCACGTGTTCAAAGACTTCCAGCACTGTCCCCCTTATAACAATGATCAAGGACCCAATATTACAAATGAGGACAACCAAAATACAAGATTAGAAAAAGTGCACAACCATTAAAACATTGACTTTCAGCATTATACAGGCCACATCCTTCACACAAGGAATCAATTCTATACACACATTAACAAGCACATTTCAAGACTATCCTAACAATAGACCTTACATTCTCAGAAAAAGGAAAATAACATCTGACATTCTTAGCGGAAATATATGATTCTGAAATCTATTATTGAGGCTCACCTAAGAAATACCTTGCTAGCATATTAAATTACTAAACAACCATACCTTACATATGGAGCTTTCATATAAAATAAAAGAATATTATATGAATATGGTAACAGGTCACTAAAAAGTAAAAATGCCTCAACCAACCTTCAAACTCAATTCTTAGTTGATTCATAAAATCTTAGGAGATATTCTTGTAGAGCTCACTAACAATGGATATCTCACTGTTATCTCTTTTACCAGCCCTCATACACCATTAAGTCCCTCCAAAATGAATGTAATGACAATCACATAAAGAATCTAGAAGAATATGATATGAATATGGTAACAGGTCACTAAAAATGCCTCAACCAACCTTCAAACTCAATTCTTAGTTGATTCATAAAATCTTAGGAGATATTCTTGTAGAGCTCACTAACAATGGATATCTCACTGTTATCTCTTTTACCAGCCCTCATACACCATTAAGTCCCTCCAAAATGAATGTAATGACAATCACATATGTTCTTTAGCATTAACAGTTACTAAAAACCACAAAACAGAGATGAAAAACATGTAAAAGATCACAACACCATGACTGCAACATCTTAACCTGGAGAAACCCTGGTTGGGTGAAAACCCCAGCTCTAGAGAGCAAATCACTCCCTATTCCATTACCAATAGTCAGCTACAGACGCTTTAGCGTGTCCTTAGGACAATAAGGAGTCTTGACAACAATGCAAAACTACTACTCCAAACCTGCAATGTGCCTCTGCAACACTGAAATCCCTATCCTATCACTTACCACCACACTATGAACATAAAAGATTTAAGTTGCAAGAGCCAACACCCAAAACTTGATGTTTTTGCACTTTATCACATTCCTCTATCCTCCCCAAAATGGCAGAACAAACATCAAAAGAGGCAACTCAAACAATGAAATCCATCGTATTCCACATGCTGTTCACATTGTAGTGTTTCCCATATGCTTCATGCATGAGACAATATCATTCAAGTAGATGGCAAGGCAACGTTCATTTGCTCAAACTATCAATGATCAAATTCTGACCATTCTCCACAGGAGGATCATCTCCAATACCAAGGCCCAAGCCATATTTGTTGGGATATTGTTCCTCCTGTTCGATGTATACTCTTCCTCCTTACTTCTTGTTTTCCTCAGTCTCCTTCCTCATTGTTATCCTCATCCTCCATCACAGGCACTACACAGAATTTCTCCTGGATGGGAAGACTGACATCGCCTCCACCAACAACAGCCAGTAAATTCTCATCAGACTACTCAATTTTGATCTCAACCAGATGCCTGGAAAATAGATTCCATACATTTCAGACATCAGTGAAAAATTATCAAGTTTACTGGTAAAAGACTCTAGCTTTGCCTTACAATTTCTAAGCTTCTAGTCCTTACCAAGGCTGTAACAGTGTAAACTGCAAGTTTTCATGATTTTTGACAGCTTGAATGAGTTCAATTTCACCATCTCCTCCTCCTTGCATTAGATCTTTGGCTAATGTACCATTGTTTGATAGTTACACGCCTTCAAACGGGAGTTATTGACTTTTATTTCAATGGCCTTATGACCCAAAATTCTAAGATAAAACTTTCACACACAACTGTCATGTTGTTGTTACATGCATCGCATTGAGTAGAGTGTCTTTAATGTCACATTTTATGCAGAGGATACAGAGGATTTGATGTTTTTCAAAGTCCATTTTTGGATGTAATTAGCTGTTTGCGAGACTATGTATTGTTTCATCCATAGAAGCATAAATCCTCAAAAAATCCCAAAAATCCCAATTTTTAAAAAATCTTCGGCTGAAACGATCTTTTCCCCAAACAATCCTGATTTAATCAGCTGTGATTTTTCAATGATTTTTAAGTGTTTGAATTGCGAAAAAAATAGAGTAAAAATTGTAAAAAAATTGCCCAACCAACCTGTCGCAAAACCCTAACCATGCAAAGTTGCTATTTAATCAGGGCTTTTCATTGATTTTTAGCACATAACTGAGGGTTGGCCCCTGGGACATGGTTCACCATCAAAGATTCACTAGATTTCATCAAGTTGTTGAGGCAAATCACAGGTAAGCGACCTTGAATGGATGTATATTTCTAATAGATGTTAAGAACATTAAAATAGAGATGTTCTTTGGTAGGCTTCTACGTTTGATGTTAAGGACATTAACATGGAATGGTTAAGAGATGTGTTGCTTTTTTCTCTATATTCCACATTAATGTCATTCGCCTTGGCTCGTAGTAATGCTTTCCCTGTATATAAATCCAAAGACACAATTTAGTGAGAAATAGTAGACAATATCATAAATACTAAGGATCATATCCTATTTTTTAACATATATGAACCTTATAAGAGTACTTGCCAAAGTAAATATAGAAAGCCAAACTAAACTGAAATGAAACTCTATTGGCTTGATATCAACCTAAAGAGGTTTGTTCTTTGAATTCTTGTGATCCTGACTATTCAAAAGAATTTTAACATTTCAATTGTCAACAATATTATCGAGGTGGTTGTTTAGATTATCAAGGTTAGATTGGGACAAATTTCCTTTTCAAATGCTAACAAAGTGTAATAATTTGGAGCTTGAATTTGAAACTGGCCATCAAGTTTTAATGACAAGCGGATAGGGTAGTGACAATTGTATAATCAAGTGGGAAGGATAAGTATATACATAATATTATATAGACATTGTGGAACCGGAAGCAGAATGGTTCCTATCAAAAAGATAAAAATTAGCTTGCAATGTTGAAAAAAATTAACTGTAGCAGTATTTTATATCAATATGAAGGATTGTTGTGGTTATATTTAAAATTCCTATATATTTTGCAAGCTTAATGCTTTGTTAATTGGTGAAACTCATTGCTTAAATGCATGCCCTGCACTTGTTTGGGAATTACATTCCATTTAGGATTGTCATATGCATGGAGGTTCATAAGGCCTGCAAGGAGTACAATAGCAGTACATGATGCTTTAAACATATATAGTGTGGCATATTAAAGTATTATTGTAATATTTAATGGTCATCTTAGTTGTTAGTTAGCTTTTAGTTAACTTAGTTTGCTTCAGTTAGTTTTTAGTAACTTTCTATTTTTTGCTTTAATTCTCTTTAGTTCAAGATTGTTTCTTTTTAGAAACACCATCTTGTAATTCTTTATATAAGGAGTATTCCTCTCCTTTGTTTAATAACAAATAACAAATAATGAATTATCATTTCATAGCATCTCATGCATGTTAAATAGGTATCAGGCAAACTAATACATGCCTTGAGAGAAGTCATGTCCTGGTCTTGTGGGCTTATCTTAATCCCTCCCAAAGTAGGCCTCATATATTTTCTCTTTAACGATCCAAATTGATTTCAGCAGCAACTATCACATTGAAAGGGAATGTTCCTTGTATATTGATTTTCCATTGAAACTTGTGCTTATAATCTCTCAAATTCAAGTCCATCAATGTTTTTAACTCCATCATCCACTTATATGTAAAATCAAGGAAATTTTACTTGAACAATAATAGCTAAAATTTTGGCTCAATTGCTCTCTTCTTTTGTACTAGTAGGTTTTTATTATCTAATGGAAAAATATTTAACACAACCTTTACTCTTTTACAAATCTTCTAAAATAGTTGTCAATGAGAACATTTCAATATCATTTATGGTCTTTTGAAACTTAATTTGTTTCAAAAGCAATTTCTATTACTCTATCTTGAGCTACTTGATTCAAAACCCATTAAGTTAATTGCTTCCTTCGCCATATAATCTCCCTTTCACACTCTTCATATAGTTCTCTTTGACGTTGTTGTAGAAATTTCAAGTACTATTAAATCACAAATATGAACCAATTGATTCCTGATTTGTAATTTATGATGTCTGCTCGACAAAGAAAACTATCTTTTTAATGGCTTTCTTGAACCTGAGGATTTTGAGATCCTAGAGGCCAACTTGGATAGTCATGAGGTTGACCGTTGAACGACTTAGGAGAGGCTCTAAACTAGGAGCTTCATCATCAGGACCTGCAACCCTCTAGCATAGCTCTATTAGCAGTAGCAAGAGTCATTGGCTACGTCTGATTTTTTTGGAACTTTGTACTTAGTTTAAAGGTTGACTTTGTACAAACTATATTGTAATTGAAATTTTATCAACTGTAACCATCTAGTTATTTTTTATGGACTTTGAAGTATGCTTTGTGCAAGGCAATGTAATCAGTGATATGAATATAAACAACAAAATCCTATTTTCTATAATTCATGGGTTAAACTTTCTATTTCATTTTCTCTCTATATCTCTATGCTATGGAAATGCCCATAAATTTATTTATTTTTTCAAAAGTAGTTTTCTCTTTTTCTATAATTTTTTACGTTTTTTATAAATCCAATTTTTTCACAATTTTTTCCCCCTTTTTCAAAAAAACCTTATACTTTTGGTTTGCTGAGTTTTTTCCCAAAACAATTTTTGCTGCTATGGTCACTTTCATCTATTTCTAAAATCAATACCATTTCAAAATCCCCACCCTTCCTTAATTTGGATCTACAAAGGATCATGTAATATCCCCAATGGGCCCTAAAATTTCTGACCTAGATTTCTAGAATTAATTTTCTGCACTTTTCTGATTTAGTTTTCTGCTCAAGCCCTAGGACTGAATTCTGATTTTTATTTTCTGATTTCAAACAAAATATCACAACGGACATACAAGTGCCCAAACATGATAAATAAACATGCCAAATGATGCTACCAATTGATATTTGTATCAAATGTGAAATCCACCATAAAAATACAAGATAGGGCATCCAAATGCAACATAAGGTCAAAGGCCACCACCAATGAGGGATAAGAAGTGTGTAGTGTGCAGAAAATGTAATAATTGGAGACATTCAGCACAAAATTCTCCGATGCACTTCTAGATTGCACATATTTTATGCTTCGAATTATCAAGATGATTAAGTTACCCTGCATATTTTAGGGACTGCCAAACTGGTGATGCTAAACTAGATAAGCAACCTGCATAGGCATTTCCACATGAACAAAATATTCAATATGCAGGAGCAGCCATACAAGACATAAACTTGGGCAGACAAGGACAACGAAAACAGTTACTATGCAAGCAGAATTAGATAAGGAATTGACAAGAGCAGCTTTCAGATTTTTACTAAGCACAAACAAGTGTTTGCACGGACAGATAAAGACGTGAAAAGAGTGCCACAAATGTTATGTGAGCACATACTAAGCACATACCAAGAGTGTGCTAAGCACATAATAAGTGTTTGTGTGGACAGATAAAGACTTGAAAAGAGAGCCACAAATGTTATGTGAACACATACGAAGAGCTGTGCCAGTTATATTAGAGTTCATTGAAATGAGCAGAGTCTAAAGCATATTACCAGCAAAAACTACCAAGAGTGCAACAAATTTCATATATGAATATATCAAACATTCATTACCAGATTTGAATGCCTTGTGAACAAAAACAGTTATAGGGGGGAAACTCTAAATAAGATCAGAGAAAAACTGGAAATTCTACAAATAAAGCATAGTTATTAGTAAGTCAACAGCTTATTATCCAAGGTAGAATGAGCAACAGAAGCCTCAAATACACCAATTATAGCCATCATCCATGGAACATGTGCTATCGAAAAACAGGATTGGTCTGAAAAGTTGCCATCTGCATCATGGCCTTATAATACATCATTTAAATCAATCACTGGGTTTACAGTACTTCAGTTAATGTGTAGACAAGAAGTTGTGATGCAAATGGAACTCATTGTACCAGGCAGTGGAAAACTGGTTAAAAATTAATGAAGCATGCAAGATAGATTGTTCAATGACCAAACTGGACATGGAAAGAACTTCAGCTCATTGGTCAATTCAAACCAAACAGCAAAGACAAAAGTACTGGCAAGTGGCATGACCTACATGTAAAGAAAATGCAATTAAAAGCCAGGTATGCTCATCTTGAAAAACTAACTAAGAAAGGCCATCGGTCAAAAAAGCTGTGGGAAGGTACTTACTAAATAATTTAAGTCTTCAACCATGAATCAGTCAGCACTACCAGATGTATATGAAAGTGACATGTAACTCTGACAAATGCATTAAATTTTGAAACAATACCAAACCAAAGGGATGCAGTAGAGTTGGCTTGGGCAGTGGGGTTGCTCCCCATTGGTCTCGGGTTCGACTCCACTCCTGGGTTTAAGAGGTGGGACTCCTTGAAGGCGGGGGATCTCACCCGCAGGGGACTAGTCTCACCCTAGCTCGCCTCAGGTACCCAAGGTAAGGGCTGCTGGGCCGCTGGGCTGGGTCGCGGGGATGCCCCTGTAGTATCAAAAAACAAATACCAAACCAAAGGGATGTTTGTGTAAATTGGATTGAGGTGGAGAAAATTCAGAAACTCAACAACATGCAGAACAAAGTAGAGAATTGGTTGTCACCTGTTGATCTAGATAACCAGAGTCAATCACAAATCTCAAAGTACAATTGTGCCAAGTGAACTTCAACTGAGGCCACATAAAGTACAAAAATTCTATTCATCATCCAGCAGCCAGCTTTAACCATTGCCAAATGGCAATTATCAAGAAAGCAAACAGCATCCAATGCATAAGACAGAAAGTCCAACAGCAAACACGGAGAGTTGTTGCCACTCAATGACTATAAGATGAATCGTGCACAATTCAATATGCTGCAACAACTAAAAGCACTATTGAATACATTACATGTGTAATGAGACAATGTTTCCAAGCAGGCCAGGGAAAAACCCCAATCAATTTAATGGCACCCAATGATTAGAGAAGACAACTGGTAACCAGAGGTCATACAAGACAACCGGCACCAGCCAGTCAACCCATATTTGGTGAGCCCACAGATGAATTAAAACTCAAAAGAAACATTAAAGAACCAAAAGAGCTGCACAAATCAAAAACTGCACATTTGCATGAATTAAACACTGAGAGAAACAAGATTAAACAAAGTGAAGTAACCAACACATTTTCAAGATTGCAACATTCATAAACAGAACTTCATTTGGCTCCAATATATAGATATGGGTTGCAGAGGTCAAAAAAGTTATAACTTTTTGATAAAATTCATTATGATATATTCACAAGAGGGAAGTTACAGGTGCCCACTAGAAAATGAGAGATTTCTGATAGAGGAATGCTATAAAGTATTCTGTAATATTTCCAGAATCCAAGCAATAGCACAAGACGAATTGTAGCAAAGATCCAAAAAGACAGTTATCTGTTAAGATACTAATATTATAGATATTTACAACATTGAGTAATTACAGGACCCCTAGAGTTCAACTGAAACAGACTAAAGATGAGTATTGATTTAACACATTCTCGCAAAACAAAAAGCCTGAGGTAATCCTGGTTAGACAAGCTCATTATAATTTATTACTTCAAAATAATCAGCACATGCTATGAGGGTGATTAGGAACATCCGCAAATTGTTCAGAAATTAACATAGTCAATGAACGAATGAGAGGGTGGAAAGGGCATTCCTACAGTAGACTGCTCATTGGGAAGAACTCTCAGACTTTATGTACAACTATACAAGCAATACAGCTTGGGTGCAATTTTCCGTTCATAATTCTAAAAAACTTTGGATGCCATATAAACAAAAAAACAACAGTTTGAATCTTTCTTACAAAAGCAACGAAGCACATTTTAATTTATTACTTCGAAATAATCAGCACATGCTATGAGGATGATTAGGAACTCTGCAAATTGTTTAGAAATTAACATAGTCAATGAAAGAATGAGGAGGTGCAAAGGGAATTCCTACAGTAGACTGTTTATTGGGAAGAACTCTCAAACTTTATGTACAACTATACAAGCAATACAGCTTGGGTGCAATTTTTGGGTTCATAATTCTAAAAAACTTTGGATGCCACATAAACAAAAAAACAATAGTTTGAATATTTCTTGCAAAAGCGACGAAGCAAACAAGAATTTGAACTTGTAATCTTTTCAAATAGAAATTATGCACCAGCAGAGACAGTCAGATGTTGAGTTCAACAATGATATTGACCACTGAAACCATACCATTAGAAATCTCACCAGTACTCATGTTTCTATCAAGTGGGTTTTACAATGACCCCCAAAGTACTTCCTCATTAGACATGAGTAACCATTGATTTTCACAGCAACATGGGTTACCATGGAGCCAGAAAAACCTGTCAACATAATCATAAGATAAAAATGAAATCCCAATAGAAGAGTGGAATGAAAATGAAATGAAAGTTTTTAATGACGTCCACAAGACCAGGCAGTCTATGAAAACCAAGAGTTGAACTGCACAATAATCAACAAAAGCACCAACCACCAAACCACAACCCCTATTTATGATTGTCCCCTATTTCTTTGCTGATTGTGGTTCTTCTGCTATGAATTTTGATGAAGTAATCTGTCATCTTTGTTATCTGTTCTTCCTCAAACAAGGCTGTTAAAGACTCTACTTTTAGAGTATTAGCATAATTGATTCAAATGTCCTCATAATTTTTACACCCCATGATGTAATGCCGTGATGTTTCTACTGATCCTAATATGCAGAGACGACAAACCCTGTCAGCACACTCCTCTTTGGGTGTTTTCCACCTCCCCATTTCACACATAAGATAGTGTGCTAGTTCTTATCTGAGTTATAAGCATTTTCGCTTTCCATTTTATATCCACCCCTATATGGTGCTTTTGTTCATGGTCACATGTGGGATTGAATTGCTTGACACAATATTCCCTTTGTCACACAAGTTGCTTTGTCCACAGTATGGCTTTGACTTTCTCTCACGTACATATTGATTTCCACATTTACATTTGGGCACTCTTGCATGTTAATTTCCCGTTTATTCATCCACTTGTTATTTTGCTCCATCCACATGTTTTTTCTTCTATTTAACTTTTCCTCCACTGCTAATTTGGACCAGCGAAGTCCTTCCATGTTATCTATTCTCTTCAAATTTCCTAGCAACCAATTCATTACAGCCGCTTCAACTAGAAAGGCTGCAACCTTGGCTAAGACGATCTCATATGGGGCCATGGCTTTTGTTTTGAACCTTCTTGTGATTAAATATCTTTGTAATCTTTCAATTTGTCTCCATCTTGATATTGACATGCTGCTGCCCCAAGCTTCACAACTATAAATACCACCGGTGCAACAAGCAGCCAAAATAATGTCTTTTTTGTTGTCCAATCCCATAGCTCAGCTGGTCTACATATGTTTTGAAGCATGTATAAAGCTTTCCATCCCCCTTGAATCCTTTTTGTCCTACAAACCTCCCAACTGAGGTTACTATCAAAATCAAGGCCCAAATATTTGTAATTGTTTACCACTTGCAAGGTACTTCCTTCAAACTCACAATTTATTTTCTTCCTTTTTCTTCTCAAAGTAAACCTTGGTTTTGCCAATGTTCACTTGCATCCCTAGCTCTTGACAAAAAAGTTCTAGGCTCTCAAGCTAAGTTACCAGTCCTGATACTAGTTTGGGTTCCGGTTCAATAGTTTGATTCGCAAGTTTGGTCAAAAAAAATTTGAGGTTGGATTCGTTTTGGGTTCGTCCATACAAGAACATATAAGAATCAAAATATATACATATTTGCAGCAATAGTTAAGTTCAAAATACACCACACATAACATCTTATGTTATATATAATAAACAACACCACCATATTAATAGTCAAATATTAGTCAAACTCCGATGTCATTGTTGGCAAATGGTCAACGCTCCCCTCGGGATTCATGACATGGACTAACTGCCTCCCATGGATCCATTAACTCTGGTGGTTGTATCAGGCATTAACAGGTCGACCTTTTGATGTAACGACAAGTGTGGGGCCAACAATTGGTATCAGAGCCAAAGGTACCGGGTTCAAATCCCCTCAGCTGGCAAATGGTCAACGCTCCCCTCAGGATTCATGACATGGACTAATTGCCTCCCGTGGGTCTGTTAACTCTGGCAGTTGTATCAAGCATTAATAGGTCGACCTTTTGGTGCAACGGCAACTGTGGGGCCAACAGTCATGATATAGATTAAAGTTAAAAAATAATAATGTCAAGTGTCAACAATCAACCATCATTGACCAAAAATCATATGGGTCTTCAAAAACATCATCATCGCCATCCATATTAGATGTAGGAACTGGTAATTTAGAAGAACAGCAAATCGTGCCATTGGCACTAGCATTAGTAGTAGCACTACCACTGGCACTCACATTAGCACTGGCACTAGCACTAGCACTCTCATGCTCACTAGCCGCAAGTTTGAATGCACTTGAACCAAGTCCTCTACCTTTTTTTAGTGTAGTCAATTGTACTTTACTGAGTGGATGGAGTACATCCTCTAATTCCTCTCAGATGCAGATGAACTAGCAACCTATTAAGACAAAATTAGAGAGTTAAGAGTTACAAAATTTAAAAATTTAAATATAAATAAAACTTAAAAGATAAACATTTTTTTAAAAGAACTCAAAAAAAAAATTTGATTGCAAGAGGTTATGAGTGTGATTGATTGGCCATGGAAGTACCACCAACTATGAGCATAAACCTTATACTTGTCCCAAAGAGCATCAATACTAAAGTTGATGGAGTGTGCAAAATCCATGAACTCAACCCTCACTACATCCTATATGTCACGATCAATGAAGAGTCTGCAAAGTGTTGTCTTGTACCCTTGACTGACTTCAACATCTTTATATGGAGCAACTCTTGTTGTCACAAAAAAGAGATCAACACTATAATATTTGGGACTCAATGCAAAGGCAAAAAGATGTAGCAGAGTGGTCATTTTGTTCCATCTCTTTTCAATGATTTTGTGTAGTTGTTTGAAGAAATTTTCTTCAAGATCTTGCTCTTTTGCATTTATGATGACTTTCATCTTCTCAATTATTGAGTCAATGCCATCAAATATCTCACCCAAACAAGGCCTATCCATGTCAATATAACAAATCATGCTCAATATGGGCTCATTGAAACTGAAGAGAAACTCAACAAAATCCCACCAAATGTCATCTAGGATCATTTGCTTAACCTTTGTTGCACTTGTAGTGCTAGATTGCCTTCATTTGGAGCAATTTGGGTTGATGACCATGGTAGAAAGCGTCTCTTGAACCTTCACAAGTCATCTCAACACAATTGTGTTGGAGGCAAAAAAGATCTTAGCAACCTATTTGAAAATCAAAATTTAAAAAAAAAATGACAAAAATTATAATTATAATTAAATTAAAAAATACTAAAGTGAAACATATTTAATTTACCTTCAGCAGCTCCAATTTCGAGAATATTCTAAATATGCCTTGTGACATGGTGCTCGGTGATGAACATTTGGATCTCTTCAACCTCAACATACACCTGTTTGATCCAATCAATTTTGGTGCCATTTTTTTGTAGCATAAGGTTGAGGGAGTAGATAGCCCAAGATGTCTAAAAAATGTGTGAATACGCTTCTCAACCAATAACCCATCTGCTCTACAATTTTTTGGCATTGTCTATAATACCTTGCACAACATTTTGAGTGCCCAATTCCTCAATGGCTTGACAAAGAATGCTAGCAATAAATGAACCATCCTTTACTTCCCCTTCATAATCCACTGCTCTCAAAAACATTGCCCCTTTAGGGGACACTAAAATAACATTGATTAATGGCTGATTTCTTGCATCTTTCCATCCATCGTTTTTGTCTTGGCCCATGAATCCCTTCATGGGCTTCAAGGACTCCTCTACAAACTTCACCTCTTTTTCCAATAAGGTGCCACATTTTCATAGCTTGGGCCCTTATACCCTTTTGGAACCTCATTAACCAGTTGTTGTCAATATAGTGAGTGAACAACATTGAATGCCAATCCATTCACATAAACACATCTTGCTACGTGTTGATCAGCAATCCCTTGAGACTTGCTATGAAATGCCATTTCCAATAGTCCCTTTGATCTCTTATGTATATAGGCCATAGATTGTTCTTCAAGTGTGGACAAAAATGGGTGGCTCTTTGTAGGTTTAAAATGAGAAGGTGGTGGAGGGGGCAGCTTCATTCCTCTAAATCCTTTCTTTAACAAAGGATGATGTGATTTACGACCTAATGATTGAACTACTTTTTCTTGCTCATCAATATATGCCAAGACTTGCGATTTTGGATTGTCGTTACCATCTTTGCCTAGGCACAATTCGATGCCTTGTCCAGGCATTTTGAACAAATGAGTTTTCACTCGACTATCTGAGCTCAAATATATAACTTTGCATTCACTACAAATCCAAACATAACCCCCACCACCTAGAAGTTGTACCATTTCAACAAATATCCAAAGGGGAGAATTTGGGTTTCTTTTGAAGTGAGGTCGGCTCAAGGAGCTAGAACCAGTTGCCATTGCAATACGTAAGACAAGAAGTTCAATAAAGTTATAAACAACACATTCGAAGAATTGAAATAAATGAAAACAAAAATATATAAATACAACTTAACTCATTTAAAAAAAATTGAACATGTGTTATAGATACCTAGAAGAATGAAAACAAAACAAGAGAGTTCATTTGTTTTTCATAATATTTTTGTTATTCATTCACAATATGAGAAATGAATTTGCTTTTGTCTTTTGGATGTCTTCTATACCACATTTTAGGGTTTGAGAGTTGGGGCGGGGGGGGAGCGAATTGTACTTTTTAATCAAAAATAATAATAATAATAATGGCAAAATTCGCCCAAAGGCGCAAATACTTGCCAAATTCCCGAGATGGACCCGCAGGCGTACTAGATCCAAACCCGCACCCAAACCAAACCGAAACCAAGTTTTGGAAGGGTCGAACCACTAACGTAGCTCTCAAGTGTTCTTAAAAACAATGTGTTGTTTTTGCCGTTAGGATGAGGTCATATGCATAGAGCATTCGTTTTATCACAAATGTGGCTAAATGCACTCCCCCACCACATGAATTGTCTATCCACTCCCCTAACTTGTCTATGGATAGCCTAAACAAAGTGGGGGAAAGCAATCACCCCTATTTGACTCTAATGTCACTCCCAAAACATTTTTGATAGACCATCATTTGTTCTAATTTTGGCTTGAACCTAATCATAAAGCCTATTGACAGCTACCCTATATTTTTCTAGTATTCCCAACTCTTCCTATCCACCCTAAAGTTTGCTTCTAATCACCATGTCAAATGCCTTTTGAAATCGACAAAACAACGAAAAGCCTCTTCTCTCTATTTTTTCCAAACTTTTTCAATCAAATCCCTAAGAGTAAAACAGTGATCAATTGTAGAGTGCCTTGGCCTAAAACCTACATGTCCTTTTTCCCTTTTACCCTCATTTTTTGCCCAAAGGCTAATCTTGTTTATATGGAGCTATATAGGTCATGTTTGTTCGAATTCTCAGCCTCCCCCTCTACATTGGCTTCAAGGTATTCCTTGCCCCCTGTTGCTCTGCCTCCACTTCCTATTAAAAGAAGCTTCAAGATGTTTTCTTTCCCAACCACTAGTGGTTTTCGTTGTTCTTGCTTCATGCTCACCCCTATTGTTTGAACATTGCAGGTTGATTTTGGTAAAACCACTACAAACTTTTTGCTTGCTACCCATTTTAATTTTCTTGTTATCCTAACCTACCTGCATTGTAAGATCCTCTTATACTATATGTAATGTCCCTTTTCAAGAAATTCCTAATTTTAGGCCTGCAAAACAACAATAATCACTAAAAACTGATATTAGTAATAACAAGTATCAACTTTATCATAATATTCAAATTAATACATAAAATATTATAACCTTGAGAGCAATACATCATACCTAAAACATCATAATATTTAGATATATAGTTCATAGCATCATTAATATTTGAATTCAAAATACCTTAACATCATTAATGATGATTCCAAGGCAAAGTTGCATGGACACGGATATGAATATAGCCATTTTTTAAGAACCCAATATGGATACGGCTAGATACGACATTCATAAAAAACACACATATTTAACACAATTTTCTAAGTTATTAGAAGAGATTTTCATTACTTTAAAAGCAAATAAGTAAATATAAATTAAAATAATATTAAAAATTTAGTAAAGAATAAACAATTAGATATATATGAATAAAATTATTTATATTCAAAGAATAAATTTTTATTTTTTAAAAAATATCTAGCATGTAAACAACATAATATAGATATTAATTACAAATATAAAATTATAAACAATTAACTTTCTTACATCTACAAAAATTAACACCAAAAAAGCAATAGAGTTGCATTGCAAAAAGACACAAAAAAATGGTTCGCTAAAATAGAAAAACTTTTCATTTGTCTTCCTCATTTGGTGTAGGTTTTGTTCATACAAAACAAAAAAAACAAAAAAAATTACACGATTGAAGTTTTTTAAGATTAAGTTTAGGAGGATTCATGTCAATTTTTTTGAAAATCAAATCACACAATATTCGACACGGTTGGAAAATCAAAGTTTTTTGGGCACGTGTGGGTACGGTATCCAACGTGTATCTATCGTATCGTATCCGTATTCATATACGCACACTTGGGGAGGAGTTGGGGCGTATCCAACTACTTTGTTCCAAGGCATTTTCCTATAGTCAACCATATTAGGAATTCACTAGAAATGCTTGCAAACCACAATCTCAAGGGTGGTGACCCTTGTATTGCGAGAGCATGGAATGATTCTAGATCCATTCCATCCCTTTGTGTGCCTCAGAGGCTAGGCCTCCCAACCCATGAGTATGGAAGAACCTCCAATTCATCCATCTCAAGGTGGTGTGCTTGATAAGATGCATGAAGGCTGTCCTCTTCAATCAAGCCCAAGAGCACCATTTAGGCCTCCCCGCCCACAAGTATGGAAAAACCTCCAATTCATCCATCTCAGGGTGATGTGCTTGATATTTAAGAATTCCTAACCCTTCAACATCTCATGACTCAAAAGGTTGGTTGGCCTCCCTGTTTGCAAAACACTTCTGTAAATTCAAAATAGATTGCTAAAGGAATTTGCTAGCATATTTCTAAATAACTACCTTTTGATGGAATGATAATTTTAGTCTTAATTGGCTGTCACCAATTTATTTCAGAATATTATCAATGGCTATTCTCAATCTCTTTTCCCGAGAGATGTCTTATATTTCTTATTCTTATTTCTCTTATTTCTTGCTTGATTGATATGTTGCATTGATTGTGAGTTGATTGATATTTATGGATTAACAAGTTAATGTTTGAATGGCGCTTGAATGATTTTATACTTGAATGAATTAATGATAGAATGCTTTGATGATTGAATGATTGATACTTGAATGATTTGATGAATAAATGATTTGATGCTAGAATGACTTGATGATTGAAGTATGAATTGATTGATCCTTTGATTGCTTGATGGATAGATGAGTGATGATTGATGGCTTTCTTGATGGATAGATGAGTGATGATTGCTTGATTTCTTGATGAATAGATGAGTGATGATTGATTAAATGTCAATGAATTGATTTCCCCTTTATATCAATTTCTTGAAGGAGTCACCACCCTTCATTGCTGCCTTTTTAGAATAATAATTTATTTCCAAACTGATTGATGGATTCATTCCCCATAGATGATTTCTCCACAAGGAAATGATCTCCCTTTTATATCTTATTATTGAGGGAGTCACGACCTTTCACATTCGAAAGAGTCACAACCTTTCACATTAGGGGTCACATCCTTTCTCACATCATCACTACTCTTGAGAACATAATTTAATTCATTTGCAAAGTCACGTAAGGTTCCATTCTCAATTAAAGTATTGAATGATGTTATGGCTGTCTTTCTCAAATGAAATGCTCTCCCTTTTATATCTCAAGTTTGAGGGAATCACACCTCTTCACCTCAATAGTTGCAACTCTTCATCGCTGCATTTGGAGAATAATAATTAAATTTTAAGTAAGTTAATTTGCTAGTCCTGCTGTCTATTACTTGTAATCAGTCATAATAATTATTTTTCCTCTCCTTTCTTTCTAGATCTACCTTTCTTATATACCTTATCTTGCTCAAGGGACACAGCTCTTCATATGCTGGTCGACCATTCTTAACAACTTGATCTTTAATGCCAGTTTGGTGTAATATTAATTATCTTTATTGATTTCTTTTGAAACATAGGCTGCAGACATTTAGGAATAAAACAGGACATTACAGATGTCATTTACACAGATTAGGTTTGCTCCTGAATCTGTTAACTTGGTTTGCATGTATTCCTCCTTTCACGAGTGCAACAGAATGGCTTTTAAGGTCCCTATTGTGACAAATGAGTATTATCAGAAAAGCCAGTTTTTGCAATGCAAATAGAAAAAACCCTATTTTAAATATAAAAATCTCCAACACACTAACCTGTGGCCCTTTGAGGTCCCAGCTCTGAACCCCCTGCTTGCTTTAAGAGGACCTACCTATCCACTGGGAAGGAGCTCAATTTTTAGGCTTCTGCCCTCTACCTGGACCCAAAGTCACAGCTGCCAAAAAAACTCTAGGGCTCTCACTGCTGCTTTTTCCCTCCTTTGCACATATTTTCCCATGTATGTTTCTCACGTCTTTCACCACAGATCTGCTGTCTGTCCATGTTCTGTGCCTAAAGGTGCAGTGCATGAATCCCAACTGCCCCAAAACGCTGCAATTCCAATGATCCATGCGAAAGGATATTTTAATCCATTCTGTTTTGTGGTTCTCACTTAAGGTTGGTTGCATAACTCAGTAATTACATAATCAATTAGGAGATGGATGAAAATACACAGTAGGAAGGCATGCTACACATGAATGAAGTCATGTAAGGCAGCCCTGAATGAATAATAAAGAAGACAATAATCCAAATCTCTATCAACATGCTCTTTGATATGACGATGCTTTTATGATGTTATTGTGTTCTCTTATGATCCTGTTTTAATGCTTATAGATGGAATGGAAATTGCAGCAGATAGTCTGAAGAAGTTCTGAAGAATCAAGTAGATTCAAAAGACTCCCTTTGGACTATACATAAAGTCTCTAGACTGACGTTTCAGGCTGCCTTGAGCATTTTCAGAAATATCAGGTTTAGCCTTCCTAAATTTATTTATTGAAATTCTTGCACTATTTAACTGCAGTTAGCAGTTACTTTTTATATTTTTTTAACTTTATTTAGACATTAAAACATAAAATACTCCTTACTCTAATATCCTTCTTTGTGGATAAATCATTTTCCCTTCAAAATAACATGCAATGGGTGAATACAGTAATTAGTCACAAAAGACATGCTTGTATATGAAATCAGCTAACCTATCTGACAACAGAATATTGACACAGGGCTAAAAGCCAATCAATCAACACACTAGATTATCCGAGAAACAAGGAAATGCCAGTAAAGATTGCAAATTGCCAAATACCATTTGAAACTGTGTTTTCCGCTAGACATCATTCCTAGCCTCATTAAACCCTTCCAGCAAGCCACAAATGCCTGAATGTTTTCAGGACAGAACATTTCTTAGAAATGCCATTTGAGCATCTTTCCTTTGCTGACTTTTATTATTTTGCTCCTTGAATCACTAGTAGTTCTGAGCCATTTTGATTGCTCATTCTACATTCCCCTATTTTTAACTCTTAATCAGCATTTGTCGTGACTCATTTACATTTGGTAACATGTGCAATGACTACAGATGATTAATTAGTGAGCTAGCACATATTTATCCAAGCTTCTTTCAATAATTTGAAATTTACCCAGATGAGTATGCATTGGGATCTAAAATGGAGATCTTATCTTCTTTGTAAGCTCAGTAATAAAATAAATTTTAATAAAGTCTTAGTTCCATATTCAGTTTTGTTTCAATTTATTTTTATGTATAAATATTATGGTTTCCTGAAAACTATTATATTGCTGTTTCCCAGGCACTTCCTAAATTGAGTGTCAGTGCCATCCACATCCATGACCCATTTGTTCCCAAAATGCTTCCACATTTCTGATAATTTTGTCTGAAAAAAGTTAAAACAATTTTTAAACATGCCAACCACGGTTCCTGTTACTTTCAGACACCCAACCTCATGGTGGTCAAACCTGGGAATTGCATAGTTAAACCCAAAACTTTCCAAACAAATGAAATTCTATTGAATAAAATGTGCTTTACCCAAATGTAATTGAGGACATGGAAAGGAAACAGGAAGAAAGAGTAAAAATATTTTTTTAACTGATCATTTTAAATTATCTACTTATAAATTCCTGCATTTTTTATTTTAAGACCAACAAATTGAATAGCACTTAAGATGCTAACCATGCCTTGTCATTGCATGTGTGAGTGTCATGCTACTATGGAATATTTATATGTAGATATACATATACATACATAAACATAAATACCAAAATCGGGACTAAAAAAGTATGCATTCTTATAAAATTCAAAAAAATCAGAAAAAGTATTTTCCATTATCTGCTTACTTAGTATGCTGTAGCAATCATCATCCAGTGGAACTGCCTCTGCATCCAGCCTTTTCTTCTCTGCAAGCAAGATAGGAGAATAATTGAGATGCCATGCAAACAAGCTTACTCAGAGATTTTATTTTTTTATTTTTAAATTGAAATAACAACACCATAGTACCATAAAAAGAAAACACGGGGTGGTGGGACATATATGCAGACAATTCCACCGTGCTTTCAACTTTCTTTCTCCGTTTGCGTTGAAAGACTTGATGTCTATAATTCTGATCTATTTGTGTGGAAGTTTTTGATGTTATTGCATCCATAGCTTGTCCTCCTCCTTTCTGCAGTTTTCTAGCCTGCACATCTGCCAATATGCGGTCATATTTTGAAGCTCGGGACTGAAGCTCCTTAACCCGTAATTCCAACCACTGGCACCGCCACTCAATACACCGCCTATTATCTTTCCAATCATCTCTTAATGCCTTTTTCCTGATGAAGATAAAGATAACACAAACAAATGTAAATTTAAGACTTTTATTTGTAGACTGATTATCATTGAAGGTAAAGACTACAGAAATGACATATATGAAAATTGTTCTGTCCACATAATATTTACAAACGTAGACAATTATAAGTATTCTACTGAAACTATGCCTTCAGTGTTTGCAAAGCATTATTCACATAAATATATATTTACTTTTTGAGTGTGCTCTACATAGGCTTATGTTGCTAGTGCATATACATTTATAGTCATTATAGCATATGCTGACAAATATTAATTTTTAATATTCCATACTTCATAGGCTTTCTTAGTTAACCCTGTCAAACTAACTAAAGGCCAGTTGCACTGCCTCCTTCCTTTGAGCTGAGCTTTACTTCTATCACTACATAAATTCATCACAAATAATTTTTTATTGTTTTTGTAATGGATGCTGTCCTTCAGCTTGCTTGAGTGTTTTCATACACAAAAGCCAATATGCATTTTCTGCTCAGCATATTTATGATTTGAAAAATGAGTTATGCTTGATTTCATGATTTCCAACATAACATGAAGGTTTTACTTATCACTCCCTCATTTTCTTTATAAAGAGATTAGAAGCTTACTAAAAGATATTTCAATATATTAAGCATAAGATACTGAAATACTTCTGCATTTTCAAATAAATCCCCCATTTAAAGACTGTCATCGAGTTCAACCAAAACTTTCCAATTCAATAAAAAGTAGGTCAAACCCAAATAGAGATTGGAAGTGGCTTAAATACCTCTTTCGGAATCCACCTGAATCGTATTCTGGAGCTATTGCTGCTCCATTCCCATTCCGCAAGTCTGACTCCACTTCAGCAGCATCATACATTTTACATCCCAAATCATCATCATCAGCAATGTCAATTTCTGTATCTCCAAAAGAACTTGAACATTCAGTGGCCTGATTGATAGGATTGAATCTGATTTCATCTCCAGTACAATCCAGGATTTCCACGTTTAAGTCATCTACTTGTGTGTTAGTGTCGATCATATCAAATGTAGGTTCAGCATTTGATCTGCATTCACCTTGCTCTTGAACATAGATCATATTTTGTGTGCACAACAAAGTAGATCCAGGGAATTTTTGGAAACTCTCATCTAGAGGGGAAACAGTCATGTCACTGCTTCCAAGTATGTTGACAGACTTCTGATTGGGAAGATTATTGCATTTCCCATGTAATACAGCACCAAGTTCTTTGTTACTTTTTAAACTACATTCTCCCTCTTGATGAACCGTATTTTCTATTTTATAATGGCCATTGTTAGAAGCTTCAAGACCACAAGAGCTCCTGTGCTCCAATTTCGTGTAGAGACCAAAAAACTTAATTGCTCTATCTGCATACTGATCTAAATACCTTTTACCTTTGTCCAATAAAGCACTTGCAGCTTCCCAAATCATAGAGCCTTTCTCTTGATTATTCATTGCATTGTGACAGATGTCCTCAAAATCATCCTGCATAAACATATCAACATTTAAATTATAGAATATTGTAAAGGAAAAGAAAAAACAATAGTAGACAAATGAACAGGAGCATACCACAAATGATCTCCATGTTTTGTAATATTTAGACTGGATTTTCTCTCGCATAACTGAAAAGCAAGCATTGTTTCTATTAATCTTTGAATGGTCCACAGCAAAAGAATTGTCCATGGGATTGGAGAAAACCCCATTCTGATCCAGACTGTTCCAAACATGCAAAATCAGCTTTAAATATTAGTCGTTGAAATATCCTAGATTTGCAAACTAAAAAATTCAGTTAAACTTTAATTGTTCACAAATTGCAAAACAGAGACTAAAACCAATTTTACTCGAAATTTCCCAAGATTTATTTGAGCAATGAACAAGTTTTAAAAAGTATCCATTCTTCTAAGGATTTATGTAAGACATCAGATGCATTAAGCCCATCCTCCTTGAAATAAAAGGATCTACCTTCTAATGCCAGTGCCTAGATATTTATACAAAAACAATATACTTGACACAAGGCAGACCTGCCATCAAAAACATAGGTAAATGATGTAAGGAAAAGCTGATACATCCGAATTTGAACCAGTACGATTTATGAATTATGAAAAAAATCATGGAACATGCATTCAAATCACCCTGGCAATTACATGTGAAAACCTCATTATGATCCAGTTTGTCGAGGAACACAAAATCATCCCTACATCTTAGGCATAGAATATCCTAGAATTCCAAATCAAGAGCCTTCACTAAATATCCATTGTTCAAAATTTGCAAAAAAGGGCCTAATACCAACTTATACAAGAACAAAATATCCTTGGATAGACACCATTTTTTGAGAAATAACTATTTCTAACATTTTATTAACATGTCAGAAGCATTGAGCAAAGCACAAAGCCCAAGTCTTGAATAAATTCTGCCCCAAGCTAGACTAAAATAACAAACAAAAAAAGTCAGTAGCCTTATTCAATCAAACAACATGGATTGGAATGTGCAATGACTATTCCATTGTCTGATAGTTCTTCAATACCTAGCAGTTACTAACAAATGTAATATTTTGAATAAGGAAAAACTTGGAGAACTATACCCACTTAGACTTTACGCACAAGTCGTCTTAGCACAACTGTTGCCTTAAGAAACAATAATTGCTTTCCGACTACTAACAAATGTGACATTTTGAAATTTGTTCGAGGAAAAATCAAGAGAATTTCACCTCAGCTAAGAATTTATGCACAATGGTCATCATAGCACTACTACCACCTTAAGAAACAATTTTTGTGTCATTGTCAAGATGCACAAAAATATTTACATTGCTTACCTTTCTGCTCAACCATTGACTTCATTGTATTTGGACAAACCTCATCAGTAAGCTGTATATATAATGTTATGGTGCTATCATGAAAAGATATACAAGACAAATCTTGAAACTTAAAATCAGTTGTAACATTTGAGCATTAACATTTTTTCCTATAAGAAATCACTTTGGAGTTGAGTAACATCATGGTTCCTGAAACTTGGAAGGACAGTGAACAAACAAAAAGAAGGGGGAGAGAATATATTTTAAAATTTAATAGTTAAAAAAAAAACAGTAAGAGATACTTGAACATATTGATCAGAAATCATCTTATAAAAGTTTCTCTTGTCTTGATGAGGTTGATTGATTTAAACAGATGCTAAGTTTATACTTAAACAATAGAAATGATTTTATTACCTTGCTAGCCCTTCTAGAATTTCAGTCAAATGAACTCCATTATCAGCAAACAAGCCATCTTTGGGTGGCTCCTTCAACAAGCTTTCATTACTATTTTTATGAGTAATGCTTTCAGATTTTAAATTTTCTGGACTGCTGCCAGTAACAACCTTGTGAAACATATGCTTTTCTTGTTCTCTGGTCTCTTCCTGCTTGGCCTTCTTCTCTGGCGTCTCTAAAGTAGAATAAAACAGGCCTTTGCCAATAGGACATTCTTGTACAGTTGCTGCAGCAAATTCACTATGTTAGAAAAGCTACACCAATCCTCTCATTGACTAAAATAGATGTTACAAGGTGAAAAAATGATGATTTTTGAAGCTTGCTTTATTCGAATTAAAATGTACTTACCATATTAAACATGCTTCCTAAATGCATATTTTCCCATCTATTGAAATACAGTCTTCAGATTACTGCTACATATAGCTCTAATTAAACTTCTAAATTGCTCTAGACATATCTCTCAATCATTGCCTCTATTTAACAATCCAGATTCCTACTCCATAGGGATTGTTTCTTAGTTTGAGGGTACGTCTCAAATTTAGGGAGGCTTGTTTCCCAAAACAAAATTCTCTAAATAATCATGTGCTCAATTCAAAGAAGCTAAGGAAAAGACCATAGTTCCCTAAGGATGCATCCCCCCCGCCCCCCCTCCCAAAATACCCCTATTTATGGGATGGAGACATCCGCAAGACACGGGAGCCTGGAGGGTGCATCCCCCCACCATCCCACAAACAACACTCTAAGACCCGAGGACATTTCTGGGGCATCCCTGAGACTCCCAGGAGACTCCTGATCATCCCGAGGACTTCCAGAGGTTTCCCACAGCAGAATGAAGGAGAAGTTCCTTTTTTAAAATTGTTGAATGGCAGGCACTATGAAGGTCTGTGTGGTTTTGAAGTATGCCCCTCAACCCCGCTAGGGGCTCTGCCCCCAGACCCCCATGAGGGAGAGTTGCCACTCAACCCCATTGGGGGCTCAGCCCCCAAACCTCCACCTGCCACCACCCTACTGCTGTCCCCACATCCCCCTGTCTCAAGACTCCGTGGAACATAGGAAAAGACTCTTTAAGTTATTAAGCATAATGTAAATGTATATTTGTGTTATTTAATGGCTCTTTAATATGTAAATATTGGCAATAGTTCAGCAACTGACAATAATTTAAACATGTCAATTGAACACATTCCTTTAGCCTTACTAACTTGGAAGTCCAGCCATAGAAATGTATTTCATGACTGTTCAATAATCCTCCCACTTCATGACCTTGCCAATCTGTAACCACATATGTATTTCATGACTGTTGGAAGTCTAGCCACAGATGTGTATTTCAAAACTGTTCACTAATCCTCCCACTTCATTACCTTGCCAATCTGTAACCAGACATGTTTGTTTCATGGCTGCTTGTAAATAAACCTGGTTTGATTATTGTTATTCATAATAATGAACAAAAAGAAACTTCATAACTGCTCACTAGTAGTTAATAATGTATTTCCATTTGATTATTCCCAACTATTTACCACCACATAGCATAACTCTTCACTCCCACTCTATGAGCAGTTGACCCAACTGTTTAACACCATATAGCCACAACTCTTAAGAGTCTTTATCTCCCATTTGACAAGCAGTTGACCCCCCATATTAGTATGTTGTTAGCTGAAAGCTCTTCCTTGTTGATTTCAAAGTTAACAACTATTAGATTCATTAGCTTTTTATCAGACAGTGTTCTTCTTTCTCCTTTTTTTCAAGTAGAAAGAAAACAAACAAACTCCATGGTTGGTCACTAGTCCTTCAACAAACATACATGGTATGCCAATTTGACACTAATCTAGCAAACCTTCAATATGAGCATTTGTTAACAAGTCAGCACCTTGAGAAAATGAAGTTTTTTATGTTAGAAAATGAAGTTTTTTATGTTAGAAAATTTTGGCCTTACACATGCATGTTTAAATCTTGACCTTAGAACTACATAACTAAATCCTCTAGTATGGCCTCTCATAGATGCACACTTTTCAACTTCTGGGAAGACCAAGTATGTATAATTAAATTGAATAAGTGACCATTAGAGGTAAGGAAAATTCAATAGGAACCACAAAAAGTTAATGACTATTCTATGCAATATTGAAATAACAAAGTAGACTCTTAGGCCAATAAGGGCGTGGTTCGGTGGTCAAGTCGCTTGGTTGTGGTGATGGCCACCAGGGTTCAAACCTTCGCTGGGCCAAAGTGCTCGCAGGCATTGTGCCTTCGCTGGGCCTTTGTGCTCGCAGGTTTGGTTGTTTCTTGTGGTTTGTTGTATCCGGTTCATAGCTCCGGTAAAAAAAAAGCGTTTACCCCTAATATTATGGGTGCATTGCACCTTTTTAAAAAAAAAAAAAATAACAAAGTAGACTCAATAATTCATCCACAAAATCTGCATATGGACATTGTCTGAAAATGAAGACATACAAGAAAGCATGAACTAGATCAAATAAATAAGTCTAGGGGACATTTAATAGCATTTTAGTACACATCTTAAAGTAACAATTTAGAATAATCAGTCTCTGAGTCAAATTTTTCAGCACAACAGTCAAGCAAGGTTTATTTGTGATCAGTTGTGAATCATCTTTCCTTCAGTTCAAGCTCATCCAACACGTGATTTCTTACTAATTGGAAGACAAAACAAAATTCCTAGTAAAGTTTAAATTAAAATATGAAAACCTCCCTAGGGTTACAATCTCAGAAGACTGTAAGTCATGAGTGTCATCTTCAAGTAATGAAACTGTAGAATTAATAATCACACTGAAATTCGCAATGCAGGATCCAATAATGTTGTTAAAGAACTTGCCTGAGCTCAGAAGGGCTGGTGAAGGTATCCTTGAAGTTTGTATGTTACTTTCCACTGGCCTAACATCAGAGGCTAAAGAGACCCTGGCGGAAGACACAAAACCAATGATACTTGTCTGCCCCTGAGATCCAGACTGAATGCAATCAAATTTGGCTGCTCCCATATCTCAGCTAGGGGTCTGAGATTCCAGATAAATTTCTAGTAAGAATCAGTAGTTCACTGACTTACTGATATCCTACTTTGTGAACCAATATTGGCAGGAGTTTCAGAGAATTTAGTCACAACCCTCAGTGAGATCAGGTGAATAAAAGCTGTGAGCGACCTGATAAGGCTAGATGATCCTTGCAGCAACCCGCATCTGAATGTCACAGCATTTTCTAGGAAGAGTGACCTTAATCTGTAATTGGCTCTTCTAAGAATGATCATAATTCACCATAACAAATTATTTTCATATATTTAAAAATAAAATTCAATTTTCATGGCTCCAAATATTTATATTTTCTACATAATGATAAAAGGAAAGCAACTACAAATCAGACTGATCAAAAATCCAGATTTCTTCACTTTTTTGTGAGTAAGAAAACAGTTAGAAAAGCAATCGAACAAAAATACATTAAAGCATTAATCTGCACAAAAGACAAAAAATGAAATAATTACTTTTCAAGTCGTGTTTCCACAGTATAACAAACTAGGTGATGATTTATCAGGATTCAGCAGCATACTTCTGGGTCAATCTTCATTGAACCATAATTCATGAGTTGGGTTCACCAAAACTCATCTATCATGAGTCATGACCATGACTGGACAGCTTAGCACTTATTGCATCTTGGTGATGCTCACAGGGGTGAAGCACCAAGACTTCCTGAGAGATCGTCCATCCCAGTATTACTCCAGGTCAATGAAGATTGACTTGAAACTATGCAGTTAAAACCTGATAAACCATCACATAATGAAATATTTAGCGATGAGAAAATTGCTTATAGGATTGAAGACACCACATACGAAAAACTGAATTTAGTTTATTCCTTCTGAAATATTTACAACAGAGATACAGCATTCTTTTCACTCAAACAATTACACTGTGATCCCTCATTTAGAGAAAATCTGAAAATGTTATAGCCTTAGAGGATAATTTAAGATTCATTTTAATTCCTTGTCCTGTTAATGGATTACTAATTATTTTTGACAGTCACAAAAAACTCTTCTCTCTTTGCTGTTGTGGCACCAATGCAGCCTCCCAATTGGCACCTGAAATTACTTCCAGTTTCTTGGATTTAAATTAATTACCACTTAGGCAAACACTGAACAATGGCTTTAGTCATAATGAGACATTTTTTCTTTTTCACTTTATTTTCATCCATTGTGTCAACCCAAAACCAAACATGTTCCGTCATCTTTCCCATTAAAAATTCGTTGTCCACCCAATACCAAACATATTTCATTACCTTTAGGCTTTCCCTTTAGAATCTTCACTGAGACTTGGCATGCATCTCTCTTTATCCCACAAGAAGCTACCACTTCTTGACCACATTTCAGTTAGGGCTAGCACATGCTGAAGAGGCCTGTGTATTGAACTTCCACCCAGATCAACTTTGTTACTTTTATCCACATTGAATACCCCTTTTTCTCTCTTTTTTTCTTTAACCTATTTTATTTCTTCTTTTTAAAATTATATTGTCCATTTCAGATCAAATCGAGCAAGGCACCCATTGTCAAGACATAAGAAAAGTGAGAAGTTTACTCCGAAACATTTGAATAAACAATAACAGCTTCCCTTGATCTTATAATATGTTATACATCTAACAAAGAAGCACTCTTCAATTTCCAGCTCCTTAATATAACAAAGTCAACAGATCCTCTCATCCTAAGGGTATAATGGTCTGTCTCTAAGAAAAGCCTGTCAGAGAGAATATTGCAAGATCTCCAACTTGGCAAGATATGTTCTACATAATTCCTATCTTGAGGTTTGCATTTAAAAGCCTCTAGTTCTAAGGCTCTTAGAGGAAGTATTTTGACTCAGCATGACCAAGATATACATGCAATACTTACTGAGCACCAAGCCTTCTGGACAAAGACAAGATACACTATAATGTCTGATGCAAGAAGTGGTTTCAAAACTAAAATTGATTTTTATTTCCCTGCCTCTTGTCTGATAGGGGATTTATCCCACTAAACAACAAAAATATCTAGTCATCTTGCAGCTAGTCGATCGCTTGGGGATGGAAGATGTTGTTCATGTTCTTAGTGATTATGCTTCTAAATTTCTTGCCATCAGAAGGCTTCCAGGACAACACCACTATTTCTGGACTCCTTGTCTAGCACATATGCATAGTTCTAAAGGACTTTGTGAAATTTAGATGGGGCAATTCAACTGTGGACAAGGCAAAAGCGATAACTGATACATTCACAAGCATACCCAGGTCCTCAACTTAATGAGTAATATATTGAGACTAAAAGGAGCTTGTTTGTCCTGCAATTGTGTGCTTTAATACACATTTGATCTTCATTCAATTGACTATGATACAAAGATGATATGTAAGGGAATGGTTATCCATAAGGAGCAGATTCAATCGAAATGTTGCAGAGAAATAGATGGTATTGATGTTTAACTACTAGGATAGTAATAACCAACATCAAGTCTGCCTAACATAGTACTTGATTTATATTCAAAAATTTAGAATTTTAATTGATATGAATTTGTTAATAAGATCAGAGAAGCACTGGCACTTGAAAAAGATAAAGAGATTTTTATATTGTAACAAGCTTCAGGCAATTGGTGCCAAAATTATTGGCTTCTCACCAGTGTGAGTGACTCAAACCTATGATGAATAATGTCTAGGCCATCAGTGTCTACCATTGAACCATAGCACTCAAGCAAAAAACGAGTTGGCCGCAGGAAGGCCTAAAGCACATTCAATGTGTGTAGCAAAGTCTCATGTAAATGATTGTAATGATAAATAAGGAGAATCATAATGTACTTTTTGAATGACCCTAACAAAAGTTGGACAGTTGATGAGCCAATGCCTCTGTACCAATTCTTAGGAGATTCAACTTTGGAGCGAATGGTCTAATAATAGTCTGAATCTTAAGAAAAGGAAACTAAGGTGTCAATAACATGAACAATGTTCATCAACTTCTTCCACCCAATACAACTTCAAGTATAAAACATCAGCATGTACCTAAACACCATAATTTTGCTATCCAATGTAATTGAGGTATTTTGCTACAAAACTCATATTTGATGTATGTTAAATAAGGAATTGTATACTACACAGTACCCAGCATATTACATATGTAACGTGTGGGAGGCATGACCTCTTGGTAGACAGCTTGTATGAGAAGCTCTTAGTAGGTTCATTGTCAATGTGGTACTGCAGTGGCTTGTGCAAGAAGCTGCCCTTTATGTTATAAATGTGTGTCAAGCCATTTCTAGTTAATCATTCTACTTCAATGTTATCATTGTGCTTTTCAACAACTCTTGGAGGAACATAGTTTCTCAAAGGCTTGCAAGTGTGAGTGTATTTACTTTATCTTGTGGGCAGGTGCCCCCACATTTCTATTTTTAACTGTACTTGTGCCCCTTGTGGATGCAAAAGCAATGCAAGGAATACCATAGTTTCATTCCCTCTTAATAACTCCTAAAAGTAATGAAATACGCTTATTTCAAAACTTCATGAATTGACTTTCCAAAACAAAATCAGCAGCTTAATTGAATGCTTGAACTGAAACTTGGGCTTTGTATAACACATTATAGTAGAATCCACAAAAATTTTAAGGCTGATCCAAACAGCAGCTTGCGGTGGCTATATGTCTGTTCAACAATCATAGGCCACCACTCACTGAAAGCAACTTTCAACCAAATTTTCAACAAATGAACAATTCACCTTCATCCAATGCTTAAGCAATACTTTTGCCCTCCACACCATATAGATCCTTTTTGGCCCTAAGAAATAAAGTACACTCATAAATGCAAACCCTGAGTGAGAGAAAGTACACTTTAGCAAGATTTGTGTTCAAAGTTTCAAACAAAGAATTACATTGATACTGAAATAAATTTACTACATAGAGAGGCATAAACCTTTGATTATAACAAAATGAGTAGCTTCTCACATAACTCACCTACATTGCCATATTGACTAGATATAATGAACTTAAAAGTAGTTTCATGCACAACCTATCTACTATGTGGGCATGTCTCCACATACATATTCTAACTGGTGCAACATTAACTTGGCATCATAAAAATATGACCTTTGTCACAAATAACTCATTTACATTATGTAACAAAACAATTTCTTTTAGGCAGACCAAAGTTACAAAGGCAATGCAATATGATTTTAAAGATGCAAAAAAAGCTCATTTGAGTTCAGTAAGCAAATAAAGAAAGGAATTAAAATCAAGCCACTTAATGCAAAATGACAGGTAGTAACAGCTGTCAAGAGAAAATCCATAGAATGCACAATCAAGAAACACAAATAACTAAATACTAGTCATGTATAAAGAAAATGGGCAACAAAACATTCTACTAGTCCTTAAGCAATTAAGATTTTGAGTTTTTTGTCTAATATGAATACTGAACTTGAGTATTGATACCAGAACTGGAAACATATACGTCCCATGCAATTTCCTATTTTTACAAACCATAGATTACTTTTAAATTTCAGTACCAGAAAACATGCTCACTGAAGTTGTTCCAATATCTATTTTTGCTTTTGCTCCTGTCATTAATCTTACACACGGACTCTTTAACATGATGCACTCTGTATCTAGACATAAGAGCTTTCTTTTTGCCTGAAATTCAACTCTCTTCTATTGGCAATTTTTCCACTGGTTGAAGGCATACAATCAACACCAACCATACAATGTCTGGTTTCTGACATATCATTTACTCTTGACATTTTCTGCATCGAAACTGGATTATTGTTGGTGCTTAAAGATTTACAAGGTTAACAAAAACCATCATTACATTACACAGAATCCCGATCAATGATCATGCTCCAACTGCAATCCTAAATAACCTTTCCCTTCTTTTAAGGCTGTCTTTTCGTGTTAGTGAAATTTATCCCTTTTGCAATTCAAGGAACACTGATAAAAAGTCAAAACATGCTCACCTTTGCAGTCACTTATACCCATTCCTTGACCATCAACCAAAATTTTGTACTGGCAACTACCACAACTGCCATTGGTGTTTTCTGCGGCACTCCAGGTGAATTTAAGTCATCATTTAGATTTTCCAATCATCAGACCATAAGCTAAATCTAATTCACGCCCAACATAGTAATCCAACACCTCTATCGACCATCCCCAATCTCCATAACTATAAAAAAAAGAGATGGACTCAGCCACCTACCAATGTCAGGAAGCTGCAAAAATCTCAATCTTCGTTGGATTAAATAAAATCTTAAATGCCTTTAACCTGATCGGTGGTCTCCTTCTGTCCTCTATGTTTCAAGGGGAAAAAACAGTTAACTCTTAACGGGGAATTTCAGCAGTTCTGTATGTTCCAATCTGTTCGATGTAATAAAGCAAATTACCTCTCAAAAGTTGCAGCAACACTTCATATTTCAAAAAACAAAACAAAAATGTTGGGACTGACATGTGCCTGCGCAAACACGTGTACTACCAATTCAAGAACGCCATGCAATTTACCCCTCACTGATAAGTGGTGCAGACCATTAAATTTTTATTTGCCACGAATTGTCACCTCAATGCCAAACGCCCTTGACAAGCATGTTTTTTACTAAGCTCAACTAATTTGCGGCCCTATTTACCTTAAATTTCAAAAACCCTGTTGTAAAAAAAACAAAACGATCCCAACAAATCAACATTACTGGTAAAAAACACATACAAAAATTCAGTCTGTTTTCATTCAAACAGAAACTTAAAACCCTAAAAGATCAGATCAACAAAAACAACAAACTGAAATAGCTCAACATAATATAATTACCAAAATAAAAAGCAGTTTTTCAAGTTATACCAACATGACGCATTGTATTCACATTTTGATGCATTGCCAAGATAAAACCCCTGGTTTTGCAGGTTTTTAATCCTTCAAAACCCCATTTTACCCCATTTCTCACCACCAGAAACTCCTTCGAACTTGATGGTATCGGGAATAAGATTTCACGTACCTCAAAATGCATTCACGGCCCCGGCGATTAGAAATCTGTGCGTAAGTCCGTCGGAAAACGGTAAAATCTGATCTGCAAAACCTTGATGCCTCGGCAAAGAGCTCCGTGAAAAAGGAATTTGTGGGGATGAGATAAAAACGTTAAAAAAAAAACTGAAAAGGAGAAGATTAACTGTGGCACGTGTTAAAAGCCACCATAATGGTTGGGGGACAACAAGATGTACTTTTCTGTTCTTGGATATCGAGTTCGATCTTGTGAATGGTGAAATAATTTTGTTCTTTAAACTATCTAGGTAGGTAGGTAGACTGTAAATTAAATTTTATGTGAGTAGATGGGCACAATTCCAATGTTCCGAAAATAAAAGCCTCTCACTTCTTTTTTAAGTCAAATTGCATAAATGTTATACAGTTGGGATTATTTATGTTTTATGTTTTTTTTTTAAGTATTGTAATAATTGTATATGTTCATTAAAAAAAAAGTCAAGCTGTATGTAAGATTCTAGTTGGTAGAATTGATTTTGATTTTAAGTTTCATTCATATCAAATACAAGTATTACTAGCACTTGTATTTAAAGAAGGTTCAAGGAGATAGAAAACTATATATATGTTGATATGTTAGAGAGTGCGTGTTTGTGCATTGGGTGTGACTGGGTTAAACAATTAATAATAAATGCTAAATAATGGAATGAAATAAACTTAGACAAATATAGATTTTTTCCTTAAAGAAATTAAGTATTATTTGATTGTGAGATATTTGCATTTAGATTTAAAACATAAAGCAATGTAAATAAAAAAAAAAAAAAAGTTGTCATCAAAATTCACAAAAAACCATTGCAAATGGAAATAGAATGTTCCCATCTAGTTGTCAAATCAATATTTATGTGACTTTTATGTGATAAGTGAGATTTTGGAGGCTTTTACGGGATATTTTGGAGGCTTTTGATGGTCACCCCTACCTTTTATATGAAAATTTTATGAGAGTCTGGTTATTTAAATATATTTAAAAATATATATAAATTGTCAAAAAAATTGTTTAATTTATAAATTTTTACATAATATCTTGAAAAATTAGAAAACAATGATAATTATTAGTAATAAATATAAAAATCTACTTTATAATTAACAATTAACAAAAATTTCTAGGTTCATATTAGAAATAAATCTTGTTAAATATATTCTAAAAGTAATTATATTCTATTTTAAAAAAATTGTAAATTAATATATATTTTTATAATAATATTATAAATCATATATATTAATATAAAAAAAATGATAACTATTAGTAAAAATGTCAAAAGTTTCTAAACTCATATTAGAAAATATTCAAAAAAGCTATATTTATTTTAAATTAATTTATCTTTTTATAATAAAAATTATAAAATGATATATATTATATTTTGTCTATAATATTTTTTTATGGTTTAATAAAAATATAGTATGTCAAACTATACGGTCTAATAAATTTTAAAGTTGTAATATATGGTCTAAAATTGAAAAAATGGTCAAATAGACCATCAAATTGTAGGCCTGACTTTTACCATTTAAAGGCAATTTGTTTACCATTAACCTCATGTCCCCATGCAGCTACTTAACTCTATTTTCTACTTAAATTTAAGCATGGGAGTGTTCCCATGGATAATTTGAGTGTTCCCTCTTTTTTAATATTTGTTTTCATTTTTCTTTTTCTAATTTTTTATTGTACAATACAAATTTAAGTTGGCTACATAAAATAAGTAGAAAAATTAAACATTCATGGGGCCATTAGCTCCACAAATAACTCCTAAATAAGTTGAACAGTGGCTGCTAGCCAAAACAAGCTAACTAGCTACATGGGGACCTTCCCTAAGGGTGGTGTCCCATGGGGGGCTTCGGGATCTATTTTGAAGGAGTAGTGGGTCCATGAAGCAAAAAAATAAAATGCTACAAGATTAATAAGAATCTTTTCCTCGCAATGTCTTTCAAAAAAAGGGAGTCCATATGAGGGGATAGCCATGGTGTCGTGCTCCACTACTTTTGGTGCTCGCTCTTATGTTGGGAAGCCTCAACTTTTTTCAAGGAATCTATTTTCCTTAGGCACGGGTCTGAGGGATTGTGGTTACAAGGCGAGCACCCAGGACAAGCTTGGCGTTGGAACAAAAAATGCTTGGGGGAAGGATGGGTTTGATGCTAGAGTTTTCGCAGATCAGGGGAAGGGTTCTCTGCTTCCTAGGCGTCTTGTGAAAGAGCTCAATCACGACCTGCATTCGATAGGAAATTTTTGTGATGCCATGTGGTTTGGTGGCCAGTTTAGCGGCGTGGGAGTCAAGGATGTCAATGGGTTGAACTTTGCAAACCCTAGGATTTGTGCAACCCTCATGTTGAGTTCTCCCTTTCCTATTTGCTCGTCTTCCTCTATTCCTAAGGTTTGTTTGGAGAAATTGGCTTCTAATCAAGAGGATTTTCTGTCAGATCATGCCTTGATTTGTCGCTTTACAAAGGTCCAACCGAAACTTTGTGATTTACATGCTTGGGTTACGAAGAATTGGCAAGAGTAAATGGGTGGGGAAATAAGCATTTACCCCTGTGCAAAGGGGTTTTTTATTTTTAGAATTTGATTCTCAGAAGGATAAGGAGTTGGTAATGGAGTGTGGCCCTTGGATTTTTCAAAGTGATTTTTTGTGTATGAAACCTTGGTTTTTGGAGTTTGACCCTCGAACAGAAACTTCCACCACAACTTGTCTATGGGTTAGGTTGCCTTATCTTCCCATTCAATTTTGGGAACTTGACTGCTTGAGGGCCATCGACAATGCCTTAGGATGCTACCATTACTCAACTGAGGAAACAATCAGCTATTAGAACTCCACATGTGCTTGAATTTGCGTGGAAATGGATTTGGCCAAGGGCCTCCCTGCTGAGATGCTCCTGAAGGTAGGTAACAAAAGTTGGAGGTAACCTATTGATTATGAAAAAATTGCTTTTAGATGTAGGTGTTGCTTCACAACAGATATACTTCCCATTATCAGAAGCAATGATCCCTTGGGAACCAAGCTTTGCAAAAGTCATCGTGGTGGGTCGATGTCGAACCATAGCACTATGTTGTCCCTCCCTATTCTCCCAAAGAACCTGTAGAGTCTCAAGCATCTCCAAAAGGAAATTCGACTTCTACTTCTGGGGTACAATCTCTAGCCCAACCTAATATTTGTTCAGAGAACTTGGTGGATGTTGCCCCTATTGATGGGAAGCAACGTGCTTTGGACAGTGTAGCTTCAACAAACTCAGAGCTTTCCTCGTCGTCTTTGGTCCCTCCTAATATTGTTGGTCTTAATTCCAAGGGAATAGTATAGTCTGATCAAACAAACTTTGAGGTGGTGTTGGGGAAGGAGCCCTTAGCAAAGGTTGATCAAAACATGATGACATCTCCTTTCTATGAAAAAGAATGGATAGAGGTAAAGAGAAGGAAATCTATTTCAAACAAACACAATATGTTGCTCAGGTCAACCACAAAAGGAGGAAATGCCTCTGTTGTGGCTCTTTGATGGTTGGGGTGTTTTTTGGGTTTGGGACTAGTGATTATGTTAGTAGGACGTATGGACTTCTATGGTATGGGGTTAGGTGGTCTGGTGTTTAGGGGTTTTTGGGGGGTTGGCTCGGATGTATCACTGTGTGGTGGGGGCTAGCATGTGGATAGAATGCCCTCTTTTAGGTGGCTTTGGGGATGGGATTTGTTGTATCTATGTCAGGTGATGGGATGATCAATGTAATATCTTTTTAGAAATCAATATAAACAAATTTGTGAATCATAAAAAATAAGAATCTTTTCCTTAAACATAGCAACCCCTACTTTTTAGTTCAAAAACTTAAGTCGGTGCAAAAGGGGTGGAGCTATAAATTGCCCCACCAGCTTAGGCTTTTGCCACTTGTCATGATTGAAGTTTTAAAATTATTTCCAATTAATTTTTATTATTATTATTTTATATTTATTTACTTTGCTAAATTAAATATGCAAAATAATAAAATTCATGAGACCACCAGCCTCCATAAATATAAGAGCTTAAACTCTCTTTTTTAATAAAAGAGGGTAAAAACTTTATTAATCAACTAGAACAGTACATAGGATAGAGCAGGAAAAAGCCCAAAAGGGCCCAAAAATATCATACAAGAGATCAAGAAGTGTTCATGCGACATCTCATATCCTTTGTGACCCAACCCTCCAAATCCTAAGCGAGATCCTCTAGTAAACCATCCCAATCGTCCACCAATCAATTCTCATTCTTCTCAAAAGCCCATTTGGCCAATCCATCATCCACCTTATTCCATTCCTAAGGGATATGAGAAAAGGTGATAGATTCCAGTATATCTCCAAGACTGATGATTTGCTTAGCCACCATCGTAAGCTACCAACTAACATCATCAAACTAGCATCTATTTATCAAGTCCATGACCACCTAGGAATCTGACTCACAGATAATCTTTTTCCAGCCAAGGACATAAGTCCTCCGCAAAGCCAAAAGAATGGCCAAGGCCTCCATAAGGTTATTAGAGTGTTGCCCCCTATACTCTGAAAAGAATAACACAACCACCCCGAAACTATCTCTTCCCACTCCACCAATGCTTGTGTGCCTAGGATTACCTCTTGTAGACCCATCCATAATGATTTTCAAGACTCTAGAGGGAGGAAGCATCCAATTGCCTCCCCTAAATACCTTCCCTCTAGAACACCTACCATGCCCAATCTTGGGCCTTCTAGCCCCACCAACAAAAATCCTCAAATTACGAATCACTCTAGTATCTCCAGGATCCACCAGGATTGACAGGTCACATTTAGCAAACAAAGTCTCCTACAAGGCCCCCAGAATACAGGCCCAAACTTGACTACCATCAACTTCTTATCTAGAAAGATCTTGTGGTTGCGCTCCAACTAAATATGCTAAATAATCAAACTGGGACCAATAGGCCATGTTATGTGCAAAAATGAAGTCTTTGTCAGAATGGGCCTAATGCTCTGCCAAAACTCATCAAGAGAAGATAGATGCCTGCACTCCAAATTCTAGGCCCCCCACCAAAAATTCCAAATAGTCCTAGCAAAAGGGCACTGAAAGAAAAGATGAGAAACAGTCTCAACATATTTTAGACAAAGGAAACATAATGAGAGACCTTGGAAGCCCCATTTACAGAGGTTATCCCAAGTCAAGCACCTGCCATACACCACTAGCCAAGAAAAGAAATTGCATTTTGGCCACAAGAATTTATTCCAAATATTTTTCCACCAAGGAGCTTTAGCTCTACCTAAGGCTTGTCTATCCAACACCTGATACCCCAAAGCAACAGTGTACTTCCCTTTAGGACTCAGACCCCAAGCCAACACATCCCTCTCTGGAAGAGAACAACAAACTCTATCAGCCAAAATGGATGACAACTATGTTCTATCCTCCAAAGATCCACCTTCAGGCCACTCCTACATATCCTTCCACTAGAAGACAATAGATTGCCCCAAAGCCTAAGGGGCTTTGAAATCCATCACTTTGCTCCAACCAACCTACTCAAAAATCCTACATAAATCCTCCAAGTGAGGATGCGAGGAAAGGATAGGCAAAAAACCATCCCATTAGTCATGCCAAAAAAGAGCATCAAAACCTCTATTGCAAATCTAGAACAGGCCTTGTTTAACCAACGTGGCACCCCTCTTGAGAGTATTCCAAATCATAGAACCCTTCCCAAAAGACTAACTTGAGAAACCTCAACACCATCCACCTCCCCAAGGTACTTGAAGGTAGAGATCCTGGCCCAAGGTTGATGCTGGTGTGAACACCATCTCCAATGAAACTTAGTAGCAAAAGCTTGCCCATTCCAATCCACCCTATGCAATCCCAAACCACCATCCTGCTTTGGCCAACAAATAACTCCCACTTAATTAAGCTCCATTTCCTCACAAGGAGATTACCTAACCAAATAAATTGTCTATAGAGCCCCTCAAAAGCTTTGATGAAACTTAAGGGAGCAATCATCACAAAACACATGTATATAGGAAGGGCTTGCACCACTGACTTCAAAAGAGTAACTCTACCAACCATAGATAGCCATCTATATGTCCAATGGTAAACCAACCCTCAAAATTTATCAATCACATCCTGCCAAAAATGCCAAGGAATTATGCACTCATCTAGAGGGATACCAAGATAGATAAAGGGCAACTTCCCCACCTAAAACCTTAAGATCCTGGCAATACGTTGTTGGATAAGCATGGGGGTATTAAAGAAATAAATTCACGACTTACTTTCATTTATGCTCTAACCTGAGGCAGCTAAGTAACAATCCAACGTCTGTCAGAAAGCAACCACTTCAGCCACCTTAGCAGTACCCATCAAAGTCGAATCACCCACAAACTAAAGATGATTTTGAGGAGGGAGAGAGTTGTTCCATTTCCATCCTTAAATGAGCCCATATATAACCCGAGACTTATTAAACCTTCCCAAGCCCTCATCCATCAGAATGAACAAATATGGGGATAAGGGGTCCCCCTACCAAAGACCTCTAGAAGCACCAAACAGATCAGATGACTCCCCATTTATGAGAACAAAAAAGGAGGACGTCATCACACAGCTCATGAACCAATCAATCAACTCCCTACCGAATCTAAAGGCTCCTAGAATTTTGGTCAAAACCCCCATTTAACTTTATCATACGCCTTCACCATGTCTAACTTTATAAGCATGGCCTTTTCTTTCAAAGAGGCCATGGAATGAATAGTCTTAGCCGCAATAACTATTCCATCAAAAATCTGTCTACCTGCAACGAAGCCCCTTTGTTCTTTCAAGATCAACTTATCCAACCATAGCTTAAAATGTTCAACAATTAGCTATGTAATGATTTTATACACCACATTACACAAAGCAACTGGTTGAAAAAGATCCAAGGAGTCAACACCCTCATGCTTTGGGATAAGAGCGAGAAACGTGACATTCATGGCCCACAAAATTTTCTTATTCCTTAAAGACTCATGCACAACCTCCAATCGATCAAGCTTGGTCACTTCCCAAAATTCCTAATAGAACTCTGTCGAGAACCCATCTGGACCAATAGCCTTCCCTTTTTTCAACTGAAACACCACCTCCTCCAACCCCTTCAAAGAAATAGGCTTAAGAAGAGAGGCATTCATATCCGTAGTCACCAAGGAAGGAATACAAGCTAGGATGGAAGCTTCTTCCTCACAAGAAGGTAGGGTATCTTCAGAGAAGAGACTCGAGCAAAAGAAAACTGCCTCCCTAGAGATCTCCAAAGAGGAAGAAAGAACATAACCCTCAAGAGAGTGAAGAGAAGAAATAATGTTCCCCTGTCTTTGATCCTTCATCGAGTCATGAAAGAAGGAAGTATTCCTATCCCCTTCCTAGAGCCAGTCAACACAAGCCTTCTGTTTCCAAAAATTTTCCTCATGAAGCTCCCATTCCTCAAAGTCTTTTACCACACTATCCTCTAACCTGCTCAAGTCCACATCAAGACCCTGGTCCCAAATCTATCTGGTAATAGAATCCAAGTGCTCCAAGGCAACCCTTTTCTTTTGGAACACATTGCCAAACTGATACTTATTCCAATATTTTAATTTATACTTCACATATTGGAGCCTCTTCACAAAGGAGTACATAGTTGTACCAAAAGTTGGTTGTCCTTTAGTCCACCATCTAGAAACCAGGTCAAGAAGACTCTCCTCCCTGAGCCACATAAGCTGAAATCTAAAAGTCTATTTCCTGGAACCACCAGCCAAACGAGCAAAGAATTTAATCGGCCAATGGTCGGATCCCTACCAATCCAAAATTTTAGAGCTTGACAACCACATGTCACCAACCCAAAACTGGAAACAAGAAACCTGTCTTTTTTTTTAGAAATGGCTTCATCCCCAATCCTCTTGTTATTTCAGGTAAACATGTCATTCAAAGGTTTAATATCCACTAGTCGAAGCTGAGCCAAATTTTCCCTAAGAAGATCGAAGGAAGGGTCCAAATGAGGCATCCCCCTTTTCTCCTCGAGAGAGGAAATTGAATTTAAGTCACTTGCCATAATCCAAGGAAAGAAGGATTCAAAGATCTCAGAAAATGGATATGGGACCACAAGAGGATCTTACTAGGAACATCTGTCGAAGCATAAATATTGCAAACAAAGACTCTCTCCCCTGTCTCCAAACTAATTGCAACAAGAGAAATGGAGAATCTGTTAGAGAACCACCAAACAGGAGAGATTCGTCGAGGATCCCAAAAGTAAGCAAGACCTCCAAAGCTCCCATGTGCACCCACACACTAACATAATCCTCTACTCCAAATCTTAGATGCACTCTGCAACATACTGTCCACAGATAACTTTGTCTCCTAGATAAAAACCAAATCCAGAGAATGAGAATAAACCAAATATAGAATAGCCTTTTGTCTAGGGATGTTATTCATACCCCTCACATTCCATGATAGTACAATCATCGTGAAGGGTGGGAGAAGTGAGTGTCCAATGTCTTCATCAACCCAGATTCAACCAACGTCTCATCGACCAACTTAACTTTCTCCTTATCCTTCTTCCTACCCACCTTTTGGGACTTATCAGGAGCACTCTTTTTCAGAGGCTTTTGTTGCACACCCAAAATAGGGGAAGAAGTTAAAGCTTTACTCTTACCAGGATCTTCAAAACCCGAACCTCTAGTCATGTCGGCACCAACAACAATGGAGACCAAAAAAGTACCAACACACAAGGGTCCCCAAGCCCAACATTAGTGGGGGGAACCAAAGAGTTCTTCACCTCCTCAGGCGCCTTTTTCGGACCAAGAACCAAAGACGTAATAGCCATAGGCTTAGGATTATGAGCAATAAAAGGGGGGCATCCACATGCATGTCAGGAGATATCCCCTCCTTGTGAACTAAGTCATCTAGCGCATCAAATCTGTTAAACAACCCCTCCTCATGACGATCCTAAATAGTCCTCTTCTGACCTCAACCTTTGTTTTGAGACCTAACAGGCACAAACCCATCTTTATCTAGAATCACCCCTTGCATGGGCCCTTTGCCTTTGTCAGAGTCTGGATTTGATGGAGTCATTCTATTACTTGAGTTCCCCACACTAGGGGCACACATACACCTCTGTTGAAGATAACCATACTCATGGCATAAACGACATCTAAACGAAAGAGTTTCATAGTCTAACAATTAAGTCAAGAAACTAGACCCAATTGTCAGATCAATAGGGTCAGGAAACTGCTGGCTCAAATCTATCTCCACACAAACTCGTGCATAGGAAAATATCCTTTTCTCTAGAATTTGCTGAGAGGGGCCAATCAACTTTCCCAGTGGCATGGCAATAAACTACAGAATATCTCTCCAACACTCCAACGACAACCGAGGGAGATGAACCCAAACCAAGACCTTGGATGGAAACTCTTCTATGGAATTAAAGGCTGCATGCCATGGTTTAATGAACAATCCAACCTGATTATAAAAGTATAGGCCACCATCAAAATCCTTATTTCAATCTGAAATGCAAGAAAAGTCCACCAAGAAGAAATTATTCATAGCTAACAAAATCTTGAAATCCCCTTATGGGTTCCATGTTCTTTGAATCCAAGGGTCAAGGAAAGGGAGAGAGACCCTCATCCCCAAAAAATTGCAGATTAAAACATGCTTGCTAAAGCATTCTAAATCCTTAGCAACCGCTTCCTTTTGAATCACCACCATCAGGCACACTTGAGCCCTTTACAAACATCCATTGATCTTTTGCACTTTAAATGCCCCGATCTTGGACAAGCCCACTCCAAGAGAAGATAGAGTGGGAGCCCCGTCACTTGCCTCCATCATCGCATCGTCCTCCAGGACCTCGTCCACCCCATCATTCAAAGCCATGAAAGCACCACTCCCCAAAACCTATCCGCTTCAAACTCCAACCCACCGAGCAAGCCAAACAGTCCACCATGCACTCGCCTCACACACCAACCCACCGCCTAGTAAATAAACCACACAACCAAGGAAGGCTTAGGGAAACAAACTAAAGCCTCCCCACATAGCCAAGCAAAGGCCCAAGTGAAGAATAAACCCAATGCACCAACCTACAGGTCGCACCAAGCTCAAAACGCCTTCCACCAGAGCTTAAACTTTTAAGCTTAAACAATTCTACAAATTCATGGGACCATCCACTTTAAAAAAAAACCTAAAAAACTCAGTAGCATCCATTGAATTTTATTAGGAAGCCCCCCTCCATGAGACCCCACCCTAAACGATAGTTGAAACTTGTTTTCCAAAGACTCAATAGTGGTCTGGAGGTGTGAGACTTATTTTAGGGTCAAATCTCACACTATATGTAGTCTATGTTGAAAATTGAGGTGTTTATGTAGCTTAATACTTTGTAAAACTTTAAGATTGTTGATCTAAATATGCTTTTCCTTTGTTATAGATTCTTTGTGGGTGATTATTTGATTCATTCATTTTATCATTTGTAGAATGAAGACAAAAGTCGATAAAAGAAGTAGACAAAATATTAGAAAGATTACACAAGCATGCACCATGGAGAAACCCTTTCGGGAAAAAACTCCACCAAGAATTATTCTATTATTCAATCTTTGAAGTAGATTACAATAGCTCCAATTCTTGCTTGAGAATGCCTCTTTTGCCTTCACCAAAACTTCTTCACAACCTACAATAAAACTGATTAATCACTCTCTTCAACTTGCTTGAGATAAATAGGATTTGATTAACTTTGTAAACTCCAACATGAGTTACAATTACAATGCTCAAGCCCTATCCCTAGAAGGTATGCCTATCTCATGCAAATAGAGTCATGTTGTGAAGAACAATGTCAAATTCTCACTTCATGCATTTGGGCATCCCAAACTGAAGTAGCAACTCAACCTTTATTCTGTAAATATCTTCAAGGCTTCATTCTCAAAGTAGGCGCCCAAAAGAGGTCCCATTTAACTAAGCCTTCTGAAATGTCTCAACATGCAAAAGAGGTACTAACAAGAAGCCAACTTGGGCGCCCAAGTTGGATCCAAGTCATTTCTTGTTAATTGAAACATTTCTCAACACCATTCATGCAAGAATGGTCATCCCCTGTTAACTGGAGGTAGTCCCTGTTATCTGTCATGCAACTCATGTCATTAGCCATGCATTCCAAGTTAACTGAAGTCAACTAGCATTCAACTAAAACTAACTAAAGATAACTGAACCATAACTAAACTAAACTGAATTGAATTGAACTAAACTGATTATGAACTGAACTGAACTAAACTAAACCGATCTGAACTGAACCGATTTGAACTGAATTGAACTGAACTTCATGCATGCAAACATCAAACCCTAACTCCTAGGATCTTTACATGCATTCAAAAGTGTTATCTCTTACTCCGAATAGTTAACTGAACTCAAGGTGAGTGTCACCTACCATGTGGGTGCCCCATGTGCCCCTATTATTCAGGAACTCATAATAGACACCCTCACATGCTCCTAACATTTAGAATTAATTACAAATGTTAATTAACATGATTATTTCATCAAATATTAATCTCATCCTAATCCTAGTGTTGTTGAACACATTCCAAGGACTTAGGAGATACATGAAATAAATAATGTTTAGGATTGAAATTAAATGGCATCCTATTTCCAATAGTCTATCGGCTAATTAATATGAACAAATATGAGGAGATTATTTGTTAGTAAAAAATCATTGTCTATTGATTAATTAATTTGAATTTGATAATAAGATCCTAAATATGTGAGTAATTAGTAAATTTATGTATTGAGCTCTATTAATATGAAATGTTGTGTTTGCTATCAATTTAATTTAACAAAATAACTAAAATTATAATAATATTTATTATATTTTTTTTTAATTCTTAAAATTATATTGAACAAAAATTATAATTAATATTTTCTATTTATGTGAAGCTTGTAATAAGTCTTCAAAATTTTATGAATGATATTTTTAATAAGTAATACACATCTTTATTAGAATAGAATAAAAATAAATAAATAATTTTAATCAATTTAACAATACAAATAATAAGTATTCTTAACTAAATAAATAATTCAAACTAATAGATTTTTTAAATAGATATATTTAAGATATTTTTAAATAGCTATAAAATAAAATAAAATAATTCTTAAGTAAATAAAATAATTGTATTTAAAATATTTATATTAAAATAAATACAATACGAGGCGGGGGCCTAGCTCGATTGGCTAAAGCATCTTGTTGCAGGCAAGAGGTCACAAGGTCTAGTCTCCCCCCAAACCCATGGTACTAGAGGGTGTGTCGCACCAGTGCCATTGGTCACATGAAAAAAGTTTTCCAAACGCATTGTAGTTTATAGGGGAACGAACGTGAAAAAAGTTTACCAAGCGCACTGCAATTTATTAGGGGGCGGATACACAACTGATTCCTACAGTCTAAAAAAAATACAATACAATTACTTTTATATCAATTTTTATAATAATAATTTATTATAAATAATATTAATGTAATAAAATATTTTAGGATGGCAAATGGCGATGGTGTAGCTTTGGCATAGGATCCTCAGCAAGGTTCAGAAAATTATCTCTACGAAATGTGACATGTTTGATACTGTGAATCCTTGTGATGTGGCTATCATAAGGAATATGAACCTGGTGGTTGGTGGAATTAGTTACTTTGGTAGTAGAGGACCTTGGCATACTCAGTAGAAAATTCAGCAGGAGGGTAAGTGGACCCCTCCTCCTTAAGGTGTTCTAAAGGTGAATATTGATGGCTCTTCCCGGGGGAATCCTGGTCATGCTAGGATTGGTGGCATTAGTGGAAACAGTGTTGGTGATAGTGTGTTTTTTTTCTCTGTTTATAAAGGGCAACAAACTAACAATCTTCTGGAGGCCCTGACTATTCTCTATGTTGTGGAAAGAGGTTACTCTCTTGGTTGGAGGAAGATTATTTGTGAATCGGATTCACAGATTGTTGTTGATATGTTGAATGATAAAAGGTTGGAGGGATCTATTTGGCAACTGGCTTTATTGATTAAACAAATTTTGAGGATGTGTATTTTGTTGGAGTAAATCTCATTTTGTCATATTCCTAAAGAGTGAAAGCGAGTGGTTGATTGTTTGGCCAAGTGGGCTCCAAAGCATGAGGATAGGTGAGATGTGGGAGATCGGAGTCTCCAGCCTCTTAAGTATGTGAGAACTTTGGAAAAGGTTATTCTAGAGGATAGGAATATGTAATTGTGCCCTTTTGGGGTTCCTTTGGGGAGTCTTTGCTTTCTTTTGGCTACTTCTATATTGCTTATTGACTTTCTCATAAAAAATTTACCCCTCTTTCTATTTTAAAAATATTAATGTAATAAAATAACTCTTAAGTAAATAAAAAGTGTGAATATTATGTGGAGAGAAGCATTTTATAGTAATATAAAAGAGTCTCATATGATAAACATTTAAGATTATATTTAATAATAAAATAACTCTTGTGTAAAATATAAAGTAAAGTAAAAATCATCCTACTTGGTAGATTCACCTCAATGTGAGAAATCATTCAAAGGACCATTTCATGAATGACTTTTTATTTAATGTTAATTCTTCTTAGTTTCCTTATGATTGATAAGTTGCCTTCTTCTCCACCAATGGTTTTACACATTCCAAAGAGGTTAAAAATCTTCTCCACCAATATTGAGAACCCTATTTTTTTCCACTTATGAGGCAGCTTCTTCAATTGAAATTAATACCATAAAATGCTTGGACCAAGGTAGAAAAGAAAAAGAGGAAGTCTCCCCAAAAAAATAACTTCCAAGTAAACAACTTGAGGATTCTTCCATCACATTCAAAAAAAGGGAATGTTTGGATTTTCCTAAATATTATGTTGTTTTTCATGGTTCTTGTTTGGTTGTCTTATTTATCATAAGGGATTAATTTATTTGTGTCATCTAGTTATTTGGTACAAGGATATGTTTCCCAATATGCACAAAAGGACATATATTATAGTTCTTTTAATCTATTATATATTAAGATCACATAAGAAGATCTAACCCTCACTTGATCAATCAAAAAATAAAAATAAAATAAAATAAAAATATCTTTCTAAAAGAAAATTTTTTAAATAAAAAATATATATATGAGACTAATTCAAGAATCTTCAAAACAATATAAATAAAATAAAATAACTTTAAAATTATAATTAAACAATACACAATGTATATATAAATAATATATATTTTTTGATACGTAAATGTTTTGTATCGATTGCTTCAAAGAAAGATAATACATTCAATTCATGTTCAACAACAAAGTTAGACACCATTCCCTCCACCAACCATCATCCTACCAGAGCTAAAAAGCTACGACAGACCCTACAAGCCAAAGATCTACCATCATTGAGAAAAAACCCTTTCTACACCTAGACCAACCTGACATCTACTTTGTTAAGGCCCCAAAACATAGACCCGCAACCTTTAAGACACATAGAAATGAAACACCAGTCACACCTCCGGAAGGACACCCTCAGTAATCAAAAGACCTCTGAATAGTTGACGCTAGTCCACCCCCCATGACAACTCCAAGTACAAATGATGTTTTAAGAAAATTAGCCCACATATTTCCCGCTGACAGTGGCTTTGAAGCGCCTCTCCTTTGACATCCAAAATAAACGAGAACCTCTTGACTCTCGCACCAGGAATGAAAGCCTTCTGCAAGTCGCACAACCTGGGGATCCCTACCCCCAACTTAACAATTAACACCACTTCCATTACTCCCTCCAGCAGGTTGTCCCAAAGCAATTTATTTGCCATGAGCATCACCATGGGTTTTGGCACTTCTAGATCTAGCAACGCCGCTAGAAACCTCGTCGCGATGTCCACATTTCTTCTCCAACGCTTGGTTGTGCACACAAGTTCCTCTCTTAAAAGTAGTTCCACCGCCCCTAGCACAAGTTCATCCCACTCCCTGAAGACTAATTTCAGTCTCCCATGGTGGATTCTCCCATAAAACGCCCACAACTTCCTCCCATAAGGCAACAAAATTGGAGACTCCATCACTACAAATGCATGATTGAAATGCCAAGAGCAAGAGAGGTATATAAAAAACATACCCCTTATCAATGGATGTGTCACATCCACTCAACATTCACTCACCACCCAGTCCTTTGACAGGACATAGCATTAATGAAGCCAACCCTTCCAGCCTTCAACATACACCACCTTGCATTACAAAGTACCCCCCACCGCCATCCTTCTCCTCTGTGCCAACCAAGGATATATATATATATATATAATTTACAAACATATAATATAATCTAACTAAGATTACTTTTATATATTATATATATCTAATTAATGTTATTTTACATGTGAGAAATATAAAATGTATATAATATAAAATAATTAAATTAAAGTAAAAATAAAATGAATTTTTTTTTTTAAAGATTATAACTAAAAGTTTCAAAATAACTTCATTTTTTGTAAATAAAAATAAATGGTATACATGTATATATATGAATAATATTATTATACCCTTATTCATGGGGCTCCTAGAGTTAATCCTAGTTTCAACTTAAGATAGAGTGTTGTATAGATTTCGTCAAATACCGATTGGGTTAAGATGAACTTTGATGGGGCCTCTAGAGAAAACTTGGGGCCCTATGGGGCATACTATGTTTTTAAAGATCATGAAAGTGAGGTGATTAGTAGGGTTTGTATCCCTCTCCCCATTGGAACAAACAACAAATCCAAGATTCAATTGTCTTCCTTGGTTTAAAAAATGGATTATCGAGGGGAGTCTCTCATCACTATAAATTCCCTACGAGTGGGAAAGTTCAAAAATTGGAAACTCAATAGCGTGCTATGGACATGCATGAACCTGTTGAAGGGATTATATGAGTTTAAAGTGATCCATGTTTATTGGGAAGCCAACAAGGAGGTTAGCATGTTGGCCAACATGGCCATCGACGTGTAAGAAGGATTAACCACCATGTGAATGTTGTGTTGGACAATGTTCGCGACATCATGATTTGGAGGTATCAATCATAACACTCTCATCTCAACTTTCAGGCAATAACGCCTCAAACGTGTGAAGTAGCATATGGATTGGAAGCATATTCTTTGACGAATATGAAAGACCCTGCCAATCAATTACAGTTTTGTATGCCCTGACTTTATGATAAGGAAGGTATCTCAAAAGGAAAATGAAGAACCTTATAGCAGTTTCTATGGAATTGACTATATGTCTGCAGACGAAGAAGCACCTGATTGCGTTCAATGAGGCTATATAGGAGCTAAGAATGAAGAAGATTTTCAAAACCAATTTTATGGTGGTTTCAGAAGCAATTAAAATTGTGTTGGGTAAAGCTTTCATGAAGGATCAAAATCGATAAAGGGTCAACTCCATGGTGGCTTCTCAGATTGTGGTTGTGATGTTGGATCTTAGGGAAGTAAAATACTTTGTAAAAAAGATGGTTGAGGTTCTCATCAAACCCAAATGGCATGCCGGTTTGAAGCAAGTGTTGGATTGTGCAGTTGTGGGTTTGAGTTTCTTAAGCAACCATGGGGTTTGGCTGACTATGCATCCAAATTATAATGGTTTGTGGGTTTCTTTCTTGATTGAATTTGTGGGAGTACATATTGCAGTGCATCATCATCATCATGTTTGTTGGGGGCTAGATGTTCTCAAAGCTATTTCAGGGGTTTCTAATGTAAAGACAGTCGACTATTCTTTTGCCTTTAAGACGAACTTAAAGTCTGACAAGGAGGATGTCAAAATTGTGTTATGTCTAAACTAAGATGTAATAGTTGTATTCATAATAGTATAGTTTTACTTCAAAGTTGAATGATGTACACAAGCTTCTACTAGCAAAGACGAATATAGGAGCTGTAGCTCTCCATAAGAGCAACCATTTTTGTACTTATTTTTCAAAATATTTTTTATGTGTTTTATCATGTGACCGAGTTTGTGTGCATTGGAATGATTATAATTTCTTACTTCTTGCCTCATAGGTTGTAGAATAATGGTAGCTCATGTAAATTTATTATTTTGAAAGAAAGGATGCCTCCTAGGCCTCGGTGTACTTAATAGGGAAGGAATGATAACCTTGGTCAAGACTCTCTAGAGATTCAAAGTGACCACTCTTCTATGTTAATACAAGATTTATCTGAAGAACCATTAGGGGTGTTGCAAGTGGTGGTTCAAATTTAAGATATTTTGGCAAGGCTATGCCCTCAATAGGAGGGAACATAGTTAATTCTCCTCTTTCTCAAGTAAAGGGAGATTTTTAGTTCAAAGATGATGGAAGGTAACACTTTAAAATCCCTCATTGATTTAGAGTGGAGGAAGTACCCCTTAGAGAACCACTACATCAGGGGGATATGCAGTTGGTGAATGAGGACAATTCAGTAGCATTCCACATGAGAGATCTTCTTTGAGCACATCTACCCATTTTTTAAGGTGCTATAGAGGGTTCAATGGCTAAGAATTGGCTCTTGGCCCTAGAGAGATGATTCAAATGCATCCCTATGGTAGCAATACCAAGGCTTAATGTGCCATGATCATACACCTAGAAAAATTTACTTCCATTTGGTGGTGCTAAGAAGAACAAAAGCATCATTTGAATACTGCTATAGTCTCTTGGAAGACATTCTTAGTGAGGTTTCACTTTTAATACCTTTCTAATAATTTAAAGAAAAGTTGTGTAGATGACTTCCACGAGCTTCAATAGCTAGTTATGACTATGAATTAGTATTAGAATCGCTTTTTTGAACTTAAGTAGTATGACAACTCAATAGAATATGAGGAATTGTCCGTAAAAAGTTGATGAGAGGGTTGAATGCTCATATCAATGGGGGTGTTTGAGTGCTAGAACCAAAAACCTTGGAACATGCACTTGATAAGGTCATACTAATTAAAGAGAATTTGGCTAGAGGATATGGTGGTTAGTCATGAATGTAGGCAATGACTCCTCCTTAGTCTAGATTTGGAGATAAAAAACCTTAACCCAAAACTATATGATCTTTTAAGGTACATTTAAAACCTCCTAGGAACAAAAACACATGCATATGCCTCAATAAACACCTTAGAGTAGGCCTTTCAATTCTAGGCGAAGGGCACAATGTTGGAGAGACTTCCTTGCACAACAAAAGAATCAAGGTGGTCAATCTAATTCTAGTTGCTTGAGTTTCTAGCAGTTGAGTGTACCCCAAACAACTTTTACTTGGGAAATGAGTATGTGTTTTATGTAAGGGCAGGAGAGCCATGTTTCCTACACTTTCCCTTAGTGATTAGTGACAATGAGTGGTCAAAGTGCTATTTTGTTTGAGTTGATAGTGAGAGACATTAGCGGGTCACACAATATTTTTTTGTTGTGGTTGATAGCTACCAAGAAAAGAACCAAGGTATATTTGTGAAGACCTTAGGTTTGTTGGATGGGGTTAATGTTTTTTTTTTTTTTAAAATTATGGTGCTTTGGATTCTTTTATTCCCCATCCTTAGTTGAGTGTTGTAGACATGTGGCAACAAGGCAAGATGGTAAGTAACCAGTTAAGTTGTCTACCAATGCTAAGGTGGTTGTAGACACACTTGTGGGTGGTTGTGTGTTGGATATTGGAATCTTCACTTCTATCATTAATTTGTACATCCTACTTTTAGGATTTTATGAGATTATTTTTAGTATAGTTTTGTTAGAGGCTCATCAAGCAAGCATTGATTATTATTTTAAGTCATTGGAGTGTGTGGATGATCTAGGTTAGCAAGTGCAGATAACAAGATTGCAAAGACCCATATCTCTTCACATGATTTCAACTATATAACTAAAATCAGCATGTAGAAGAGATGTCAAATATTTGCTATCTCAATAAGTCAACCATTTAGGAGTGAGCGTCGAGAGGTATCTCTTGATGATCATCCTTTATCAAGGAGGGATGTCTTAGATGTTCGTGGTTGTCTTGAGGATGACCAAACATCTCAACAATGTATCACCTTGTGGGGGACATCCCATTAGTGTTCCTAAAAATTAATGTAGATTGGGGATGACTAGGGGATGTGATGAAGTCTCCATAATGACTATGGGTGTGAGAATGTGGGTTTCAAAGGGTGGATGCATCCATTTTTAACATAGATGATAAATTTTTACATACTAGTAAAATGAGACTTTTTTTTCATAATTGGGTGTAGGGTCCAAGGGATGAATGAGTTATATTAGATATGTTATGCTAACACTAAGCCAAATAATCTCTTAGATTTTTGACTTTGAGTAAATGGTTACTTGAAAAGGTATTTCAAGCTAAATAATCTCTTAAATGTTTGACTTTAAGCAAATTGTTAGTTGAAAAGATATTTCTAGTAACAAATGTAAATATTCAAAATTTCTTTACACATTTTTTTCTAGAAGTGTCATTTTATTTATTATTGCATGTGGAAGCCTATTGTTCATATCAATTTATATATGTTTTTTAGTCTATTGGTTGCTACTATAGTGCTTGTAGATATAAGCTCAGTTGATGTGAAGTATCACCCTATTGTGTTTCCAAATTTTCACAAAGAAGATTTTTTCCAAAATTCATATGGGAGCGTGAGACATTGATAATAACCATAATTTTAAAAATGTGTTTTTTTCTTGGCTGGATGTGAATACTATTCATCATAGTCTTTTGACATCATGGGAATGTTAGGAAAGCTAAATAGTCTCTAGTTTCCTTATATCAAGATTCTTAGTGCCTTGGTTCTTGGGTATGCACCTATTAATTTGCATTACATGGTTTTTAATTCTTCATGTTGGTGTGAACAAGGTATTTATCTAATTCGACAATCATTTAGGTCACTTGTACATCTTTTTCATTAAGTTTACTTAGGACATTTGTATTTTATCTCACATTGGTTGTATATTTGTTTCTCTTGGTGGTGGTGGCTCTTGCTCTTATATGAGCAATATGTTGTATTGCATCCTTCAATAAAATAATTTAAAATAATTTTTCTTTCATATTGATCTTCTTTGTGCTTTCCATTAGAATTTATTGAGCTTGGGTGGCTATCTCCATAGCCAAATATTACATGGTATTGGAGTAGTTAAGGGCCTTTGGTTAGTGTTTTGGGAGATACGAGATTGTAGATCTTGTATTTTCTTGAAACATTTAGCATGCTCTTCTTTTGCATCTTTGGATGATTTGGAAAATTAGAGAAATATGATAAAAATACTAGATTCTAGAGGGGTTTCTCTTTGTGGTTTTGTATTGTAGGTGCATTTTAAAAGATTGGTGGAACAAATTTGAGCTCACCATTGCATTTGATAAAGTTAGCTTTCCCATTTTTTGCATACTAGTTAGACATTGGAGGCTAAATTTGTAAATATTTTCTTTTGGGAGGTGGTTGCTAGATCTAATATTTGTTGTTTTAAAATATTTTAGTCTAAATCTAACCCCACTATTGTGTTTAAAAGACCCAAAAATTCATATTTTGATTATTTAATTGTTAAAATTGCATGACTTTGTCTTGGGACTTCAAAGAATTTTTTTGCCCTCCATGTTGTATGGATCATATGGTTGTGTACCATACTCTATAAGGGAGAGGGACCAATGGTGGGTAGGGCGATGTTGAGTGAGGGATCCGCATCAACAACATCTAAGTCGGTAATTTTTTTTACACATCCCTTAACAGTCCAGTTGGCACCCCCCATTTTTTTTTTTCTGGTGAAATTTGTGCACGTTTATCAATGTTTTCAAACCATTTTTCAAAAACCACAAAAAAGAGCCAAAATATGTCATCGAACGATTTTGGACACATGTAATACTCTTCATGGGTTCCCACCACACTAGTACTAGCTCTCTTTATTCCCAGTAAATGCACATTTATTTCCCAACATTCCTCTGTTGTCAGACTTAATGCCTACCACCTTGACATGCACACCATTCACTTTATCTTGCGTTAGCTTCATAGCTACGCCATTCATGAGAACATTTTTCATTTTGAGCGGTTGCATTCACCACTAGTGTTGGTTTGGTTCGAGGCCGACGGTGGTGAGGCCATGGGCGAGTACTGGTGATGCATTTCTCACACTTTCTATGTTTTTGAACACCACATTTGGAAAAAGGAAAACATTTACATGTTCTGGTTATGCAGGTGAGGTTGTGTTCCAACCTCACACAGGCAATACCTATGCATTGCAAGATTTTTTTCAAATTTACTTGCTATATTTTTTTTGTGTAAATAGCTTCAGTTTACAAGTAATGATATGCTTGTTTAATGAAGCTTTCTTGTAGCTATATCATGGCCGCTTTTATGTATATGTATACACACACACACACAAAAAGGTGAACAAATGTCATTTTGCAACAATATTGTACCTATATAATGGTTGAATGTGTGTATATGTGAGTATACATATATATATATGCATATATATGGTCAACTTTGTTTATATACATGTGTATACACAAATACATATGCATATATATTTATGTATACACACAGTCAGGCATAATATAGTCCTTTCTTTTTGTTTTTGTACTTCTGCAATTTGTATATATATAGTGGCAGTATTTGAAGTTATTATACACTTTACTGATAAGAGTTTCTTGCAACTAAAATATGGTTGACTGTGCATATATAAAAATACCTACATATATACATATATAAATGTGTGTGTGTGTGTATACACACTATCGGTCAAAATAATAACATTTTTTGCATACTACATTGTCTGTTAAGGGTTTCATGCACCTATCTTTTGGTCGACTATGTGTATACATATACATACCATTTTTGGGTTTCAACAGCTAGACTGTTAAGGGTTTCATGGACCTATATTTTGGCCGATTATTTCCTCCGCTGCCGTGAACCCCTCGCTCAACAATACCCGCTCCCCCATCGTCCTCTCAGCCCTATCCATAGTAGATTCATCTCTATCGGAATGGTTGAATTTTTGTGAAGATTTTATATGCATTTATAGGAATTTCATTGTAAAATTGGTAATCATTTCACTTCTTTAATTTACATAACATTTGAATATTATTAATAACATATTAATATAATATTTAACAAATTAATATTATAATAAACATTATAATATTATGTATGTATTGTATACACACACGCATACATATGGTAGGTCATATGTTTGTATGTATGTAGGTCACACAGGTACCCATACATATGGCATTCATATGTAACATACATACATTATATTACTATGATGTATGTACGTATTGTATATAATACATGTACATACATACATAGAGCCATATTCACAGGTACATACATACTCAGCCAAAAGATAGGAGCATGACACCCTCAACTATGGAGTGTATCATAATGTTCCAATACTATCAATATAAATATGCAGCTTGCAAAATTACAATTACATATGACAGAGATATAGAAATTAATGTTTCACATAGCCTTGTTCATTTACATTTATATGAATTCAATGTATGCTTTAGTTTATATTCAATTACTTTCACAAGTGTGACAAAATTATTTCAATTTGTATCAAAATGTTGGTTGAAGTTATGTATAAGTATCATAACATTGTATTAGTTGGCTATTTTGAGTTATTCTTAAAAATCATGACATTGTATTAGAAAATGGCTCCAAATATTACTATCAGAAAATGGCTAGTTTGTTCTTCAATTACCCTCACTCTTACATGTATGAATTTGTTGTTTTAGTTTGTATCATTCTTTTTTTTGTAAGTGTTAGAATTGGGGATATGATAATATATCATGCATTTTTTGTTTCATTGCATGCACACCCTTGATCATTTGCAATCTACTCAATTAGATGCATGGTTAGTATGTTCTTCAATTACACTCAATCTTATATGTATGAATCTGTTGTTTCAATTTGTATCATTCTTTTATTTGTAAGAGTTACAATTTGGGATATGATAGTATAACATGTATTTTTTGTTTCAATGCACACACACCATTGATCATTTGTAATCAGCACAATTAGATGTATGTTTAGTTTGTTCTTCAATTACACTCACTCTTATATCTATGACTTTGCTACTTTAGTTTGTATCATTCTTTTAATTGTAAGAGTTAGAATTGGGGATGCGATAGTGTATCATGCAATTTTTGTTTCATTACACACACACCCTTGATTATTTGCAATTAGCTCAATTAGATGCATGGTTAGTTTGTTCTTCAATTACTCTCACTCTTACGTGTATGAATTTGTTGTTTCAATTTGTATCATTCTTTGATTTGTAAGATTTAGAATTGGAGATGTGATAGTATAACATGTATTTTTTTGTTTCATTGCACACACACCCTTGATCATTTGCAATCAGCTCAATTAGATGCATGGTTAGTTTATTCTTCAATTACACCCACTCTTACATGTATGAATTTGTTATTTCAGTTTGTATCATTATTTTTTTTTGTAAGAGTTAGAATTGGGGATATGAATTTTGTTGGGAACAGGATGCCATTTAATTGCAATCCTAGACATATTTCATGTATCTCCCAAGTCCTTGGAAAGTGTTCTCCAACACTAGGATTAGAAAGAGATTAAATTCGAATGAAATGGACATGTAAATTGACATTTGTAATTAATTCTAAATGATAGGAACATGTGGGGATGCCCAAGAAGGGTTCCTACAAAATAGGAGCACATGGGGCGCCCACATGGAAGGTGGAACCCACCTTGAGTTTAGTTAACTGTTTGGAGGAAAGATAACACTTCAGTAATGCATTTAAAGATCCTAGAAGTTAGGAATTGATATTTACATGAGTGGAGTTTAGTTTAGTTTAGTTTAGTTCAGTATCAGTTCAGTTTAGTTTAGTTATGGTTCAGTTATCTTTAGTTGCATGTAGTTAGTTTGAGTTGCATGTTAGTTGACTTCAGTTGCATGCTAATGACTTGAGTTGCATTTCAAATAACAGGTGGTTACATTTAGTTAAGTGGGGATGATCAAGCATGCATAATGTTTGCATGAATTAATGGAGAGATATGTTTTAGTTAACAAAGATTGACTTGGACCCACTTTGGGTGCCTAAGTTGAGATCTTGGAGTTAACACCTTTGCATGAGAAGATATTTACAAGGCTCAATTAAGTGGGGCCCATTCTTGGGTGCAAACTTTGAGGAGAAGCTTGGAAGATATCTTTGAAACCAACAATAAGTTAAGACTTCAGTTAGGGACGCCCAAATTGATGAAGGACTTGGTTTGACATTATTTTTCATGGAAGAACTCTACTGCACAAGAATGGCATAAATATTTGTGAGGAGCTTTATCCTCTTGTAATTGACAACTCTTTGGAGTATACGATGTTCACAATTGTTTATTTATTGCAGCAAGTTGAAGAGATTTCGTAGAGAGTACTTTTGTGAAGCATGGCACATAATGTGTGGATTCATGCTTGGACACATGAGAGTTTACTGCAAGTTGTGAAGAAGAAGAGTTGAAGGAAAAAGAAGCATCTCAAGCAACGATTGATAAATAATTATTGTAATCTTGTTCTAAGGTTAAATAATACAAGCACTATTAATTCTAGTGGTGGAATTTTTTCTTGAAAAGGTTTCTCCACGGTATATGTTGTGTCACTTCTATCTTCTAGTCTTATTCTTCTACAATCTTTTGTCTACTTCTATAATTGATAAAATGAATCTAAATAGATAACCATATACAAATAAATTGTAACAAAAAACACTTAATTAGATCTACAATCTCATAGCTTTACAAAGTATTAAGCTACAAAATTTCTCCTTCATTTTCAACAAATTTAGGGGATTTTGTTTTTCGAAGGGCTTTCATGGTAATCTATGTTGCAATTCACAATTCAAAGGGAATTGTGGACAACTGCAACATAGGTTACCATTAGAAGGGCGTTCTAAATATCAATTCTCCCTAAAGAATTGTTGAATAGAGATACAATTAACAATAATCAGATGTATGGTTTGTTTTTTCTTCAATTACACTCAAATGTTTGAATACGTTCTTTCACTTTGTTTGATTTTTGATTGTCAATACATTCGTATATATAATTAGTTAGAATATTCACCTAAGGGTTATAAGAGTTACAATTTGGGGATATGGTAGTATAACATGCATTGCTTGTTTCGTTGCACACACATCCTTGATTGTTTGCAATCAACTCAATTAGATGCATGGTTAGTTTGTTCTTCAATTACTCTCAATCTTATATGATGAATTTGTTGTTTCAGTTTGTATCATTCTTTATTTGTAAGAGTTATAATTAGGGATATGATATTATAACATGCATTTTTTGTTTCATTGCACACACACCCTTGATCATTTGCAATCAACTCAATTAGATGCATGGTTAGTTTGTTCTTCAATTACTCTCAATCTTACATGTATGAATTTTTTGTTTCAATTTGTATCATTCCTTTATTTGTAAGATTTAGAATTAGAGATATGATAGTATAACATGCATTTTTTGTTTCATTGCACACACACCCTTGATCATTTGCAATCAACTCAATTAGATGCATGGTTATTTTTTTCTTCAATCACACTCAATCTTACATGTATTAATTTGTTGTTTCAGTTTGTATCATTCTTTTAATTGTAAGAGTTAGAATTGGGGATATATATTTAGGGGATTTGTTTTTCCAAAGGGTTTTCATGGTAATCCATGTTGCAATTCACAATTGAATGGGAATTATGGACAACTACAACACAAATTTCCATTAGAATAGTGTTCGAAATATCAATTCTCCCTAAAGAATTGTTGAATAGAGATACAATTAACAATAATTAGACATATGGTTTGTTTGTTCTTCAATTACACTCACATGTTCGAATATGTTGTTTCACTTTGTTTGATTTTTTATTTTCAATACATTCATATATTTAATCAGTTAACATGATCACCTAAGGGTTATAAGAGTTACAATTGGGGATATGGTAGTATAACATGCATTTCTTGTTTCATTGCACACACATCTTTGATCATTTGCAATCAACTCTATTAGATGCATGGATAGTTTGTTCTTCAATTACCATATAATCTTACATATGTATATGTATATATATATGTATGTACATATGTATATGTATATATATATGTATGTACATATGTATATGTATATGTATATTTATAGTTTGTTTAAGGGTAAGGGACTGGTGGTGGGTAGGACGATGTTGATAGTATAACATGCATTGCTTGTTTCATTACACACATACCCTTGATCATTTGTAATCAACTAAATTAGATGGATGGTTAGTTTGTTATTCAATCACATTCACTCTTCCATGTATGAATTTGTTGTTTCAGTTTGTATCATTATTTTTTTTGTAAGAGTCAGAATTGGGGGTGTGATAGTATAACATGCATTACTTATTTCATTGCACACATACCCTTGATCATTTGCAATCAACTAAATTAGATGCATGGTCAATTTGTTATTCAATCACACTCACTCTTACATGTATGAATTTGTTGTTTCAATTTATATCATTCTTTTATTTGTAAGAGTTAGAATTGGGGATGTGATAGTATAACATGCATTTTTTGTTTCATTGCAAACATACCCTTGATCACCTAAGGGTTATAAGAGTTAGAATTGGGGATATACATTGAAAGAAGTCTAATCTACAAACAGTGATATACATTGAAAGAAGTCTAATATGTTCAAGGTATACACGCTTAACTATGGATGTTTTGATCCATGGACATCATGTATATCTTGAATAGATAAGAATTATATGTATATATATCACTGTTCATCTTATTACAAAAGAAGGGCTCATTCCCATTAACTTAAGATTCCTTTCAATGTATATCACTTGCATATTAATAGAGACAAAGTGTTGCACAATAATTCACTTTGCAATTTTCTTTTTATACTTCATTCTTACTACAAAATATGGATAGGGTTTGATCGGTTCTCCTTTAGAGGGTTTTCTGCTATGCACTTCTATTTATGTGTTCATCATTGCACAAACATTCACACTCCATATTATTTTTTATATTTGTTTATTATTCCAAAATATGAAAATGGTTTCACTGGTTTTCATTTTGAAGATATTTTGTCATGCAATTATATTATTTTGTTCTTATGTATGTACATATATATACTCATTATATATATATATGTTTGTTATTCCAAAATATGAAAATTGTTTCACTGGTTTTCATTTCAAATATATTTTGTCATGCAATTGTATTATTCTATTCTTATGTATGTACATATATATAATTATATATGTAATTTTTTAAAATGTATATTTATATGTATATGGATGTACATATGGATATGTATATACATATGGATATGTATGTATATGTGTATATGTATATTGCATAGATAGATAGATACACACGTTTCCTATAGCCTTCTTCATTTACATTCAACTTAATTAGATGTATGCTCTGTTTGTTCTTCAATTACAATGACTGTAAATATCAGCCCCTCTCCCTTACAGCTAACTGTGATAATGGCCGACTCCTACTTCTGTTATAACCATTTCTGAAACAACATTATGAAATTTACATATAACTTCATACAACACTGGTACAAATATTTCAAATAGTTTCTAATATAGCATTATGGAATGTATATATAACTTCAAACAATATTATGGTATAAATATTACGAACACTTTGAGATACAATATTATAAAATTTATAAATAACTTCAAACATCAGTATGGTATAAATATTTCCAATCCTTTGTGATACAATGTTGTACCCAAAATAATTTTTTGCTTCAGTAAGACATTTTTCTTAAAATGATCTAAATCATGTAAAAATGTTGTCAAAAGTATGTTTTAGGTCAAACCAAACATAGGCTTTTTGTGGGTTTGTGTCAAGGAAGATTCTTGCAATTTTCTGAAAATTTGAAAATTAAACCCCTATTTTTAGGAAAACCCCTAAAAAGAGGACCTTCCCAGAAATGATTGAAAATGATTTTGATAGGATTAATCAACTTCACGATCACACGAGTCAAGTCAAAATCACCAAAAAGTTTGTTTTACTCTAGTGGGTCTATTTTCATTTTTTAGGAAGAAAGTTAGGACCTCCACAACCATTAATGGCAGAATGGCCAGTACCAAGTGGTGAAATCTAAGCCTCAAAAGCTTCAACAAAGAATCCATGGTGAAAATGCTCGAAAAGATGCTCTACAACGAAGGGAATTTTCAAAAGTGAAAAATATTGAAAATTGGCTAAGTATGGAGAATGCACGCCTTGCTACCAAGAGGAGCATGTGCAGTCAAATGCCAGTCATTTTTCCAACACCCATATACGCAGCATGGTGAAGGTCATTTCTAAGACGCACGCGTTCGCATCGTCAACAACAACGCTCAAATTAGTCACGATGCACAACGAATGTGAAACATGAAGAGACGAAGATTTTCAAAGGAAATGATGGAACTGCGTCTAAAAAGTGCCCCTACTAGCCAAGGGTGCCCTTGAATCTAGAGGGTCCAAAATAGTCATCAAATTTCACCAAGGTAGTCATCTTCATGTTTTTGTTGGCTATTCGGCACATCGTCGACCATGGTCACTTGATTCATCAATCACCAACAAATGCTAGTGAAGTCAGGAGATGCTACAATGCAAGTGCTGTTAAAATGACAGTCAAACATGAGAAAAAGTGCCCTTATTGACCAGGGGAACCCTTGAATTAGATGGTACAGATGCCAGTTGTTGAACAAGCCTATCTTCAAGTGATCTCTTCGGCATTAGCTCAGCTTTGCAACGAACCTGTTTGCCATCCTACAAAACACATCAAATGATAGCAACTGTTGATTGTTAGAGCATGCAAAATGGAAGGTAAATTAGTGCATATCAAGGAAAAAGTTCCCCTGCTAGCTAGGGGCGCCCTTCATTTTGAGTCACTTGATGAGGTTTCCAACAACTGCTTTCTACAAGGCATTTGTTCAACACTCTCTCAGCATCGTGATCAACCCAGCTACATTTTCACAGGACTTGTCGGGCGTTCACAAACAAAGATCAAGCAGAAAACACCAAAGGTGAAGGTAGAAGGAAGAACATGGAGACATTGAACAAGTGTCAAGGAAAATGCACCTTCCTAGAAATAGGCACCCAACTTTTTGGGAAATCAGATGCAGTCTGTAAGCTCAATGATCTCCAGAATGACCTCCTCTATTTTGATCAATCTCAACAATGACACCAACAAAGACAATAGACAAATCAAACATTTGATGATAGAGATCAAATTGGGGCAATTCGTGAAAGTTTGCAACATAAAAATAACTAGTCAAAAGGTTAAAGGCGCTCCTGCAAGCCAAGGGCACCCAAGCTTTCGAGGCATCTAAATCAAATTTTAGGTTTTGTGAAGCCAATCATCTTTTCTAAGGCTGAACTGGTTACTCATCCCATGCTTCAACAAGATCATCAGACTCATCTTTTAGTAGTGTTCTCATATCAGAGCACAAAGGGTCAAACTAGATGGAATTGAAGAACACTCAAGAATTTGGCTAAGTCTGGTGAAAAATGCACCATCTTGGGAAAAGGTGCCCAAGAATTAGAGGCATTAGACTCAGGTTTTGAGCTTTACAACTCCTAGGCACACTTCATCAAAGTTGTTCCATCTCAGCAATGGATCTATCAACAACATCTCAAGATCAACTGAGCAACCAGGATCAAAGATCGAACATAGGCACTTCACCATAAAAAAGAATGAAGATATCTTCAACTTCTCAACTTGGACGCCTAAAGTCAACATAGATCTAGTTGATTGAATTTAAGATATTTTTGAAGACTTTCCATGTCTAAAATGTCCCCAAATTGGTGGACATCAGTGTTGTGAGCTCTAGATCAGGCAGAAAGACTCCTCCATCATGTGTTGGTGCCTAAACTTGATTGATTCAACATCAAACACCATGTATCAAGTCTAGGCTTCATTATTCATTGTTTCCCTTTATAGGTTGAAGCTCAAGAACAAAAATTTCTTCTCCAAGACATCTTTTCAAGATCTAATAGAGGGATTTTCACTATTCTTCATATTTTTGAAGATCAATTGCATAGAGGGACAATTTATCAGAGGTTGCATCTAGAGGCATGATTTTCTTGAAGATCCAAAAAGGCAGTTGATAACTTCCAATCTCTTCCTGTATTTTTCCTCTTTCCTTGTCTTAGATCCTCTTGCATGTCACAAAAAACAATAGGCAATCACATATTTGACCAACTGGGTATGATCAACACAACTTTTCCAACAAAACCTGCTTGTTGAATTTTTGAGAAACAATAAACTTGCTACCCCTATTTTTAGGGATTTTTTTTGAAAAAGTCATAGATTTGAAAATCAAATGAACTGGGTTTGTTTAGCATTGAAGCATGAATAATACCCATGTGTCAATTTTTTTCAAAAAAATACTTCTCAGTGGGTGGCTATATTTAGGGGTTTTCAGATGTTGTCTAAACATATATGTGTTTACAGTCAACAGTCAAGTTTTTCAAAATATAGTACTCTCAAGTTGAAATCAAGATCAAAATGGTCCTACTTCACGACTTTATGAAACAATCAACATGGACATGCATCAAGTGAAGCCTGTAGTCAAGTTGGACGCCTTGGAAGGCGTAAAAGACATCACCATTCAATGGATAGCCAAATGCGGAAGGTAGTCATTCCAAACATAGAGTTGCCACCGGTTACTACCACACTACCTTCCACATTCCATGTCAACAAGGCTGGATGACATAGCTGCAAAGAAGATCAAATATCAAAAGCAAATTATGGAAGGTAGAAAAAGTCAACGATTGGCTAGAGGAACTGTTGACTTGAGGTGATGAGGTGTCAAACACCTAGTTAGGAGATCCTACCCACCAAAATAGCATTAATGAAAAACAAGAGTTAGCTTTATGCCCCTTTCCAAGTTAACTCACTATCCCACAAATCATGCATGTCTATTTCCACTAATTATGGATGTCTATTTTTGACTTCCACTAATTATGGATATCTATCTCTACTAATTGTGGATGTCTATTTTGGAGACACTTATGTAATTTGAAGTTCACTTTTAGTTTAGTTTCAGTTAATTGAATTAGATCCTTAGTTAACTACTTGCTCACCTTCTTTTAGACATAGGAATAAATCTTGTTGATTGATTGGTAAGAACTCAATGTTAACTCAAGGAGATTTTAGGGTTTCCTACTCCTTTGAGTTTCTATGAATAAGAGCCTTTGCTCATTATTTTGTAACCTTTATTTACTACACAAAATTGTTGCACCATTATTGCCACAAGCTTGCAAGTGCATATTTGTTCACTCTTGGATGAGAGTTTGTTTGGTTTTGATAAGCAATTGTGTATGATTTCATACCTTTACTGACCCAAACCTTTGCAATTCGTTGAGAAAGTTTGAAGAAAGAAATCAGAAAGCACATGCAATTTGATCTAAATATTCGAGTTCTTTCAACGTCTTGTTCTTACAATCCATTTTTTAATCTCCCCCTTGGAAAGGTGTCGTCACCTCCTTGGGTATTTTGTTGTTAATGATTATCGTGTGATGTTTTTTAATGAGTTGTATTTCAGCCTACACTTTGGACAGGTGTTGTCACCTCCCCAGGAATCCTATTAGCCAAATCATTGTACTTTGTTGTTTCTAGTGAGTTGTATCCCAACCTATACCTTAGACAAGGGTTCCTCCTCCTTGGAAAGTCTAAGATCCATCTTACCATGAGAGTGATTACTTGCATAAAGCCTTTTTCCAGCATAGATCTAAGAGTTCAGAGCCTCAAACACATTATGAAAGACAGTCAGACCAAGTGATCCAACCCATCCATTCTCACTCCTATGCCCTCATGCTCTGTTTACCTTGAGGAGATAGGATAGATTAAAAACTAGTTTAGTTGTAGCTAAGATCTGTAGAAACTAGAGAAAGCCTTAGCTGCAGCGCATTGTGTTTATGCACCCTTGTGTCCTACCTGCTGAGTAAAAAAGATAGGAACACTTAAAGTCCATTTTACTTTTATGCAAACATCAACAAACAAGAGGGAGCTTCCCCTCCATAATTTGAAGAGTAGTCATCACACATTGTGCATAGTTAGATAGATAAATATGTTTCCTATAGCTGTATATATATGTATATATGTCTATATGTATATGTATATGTATATGTATAGATATATGTATATAAATATGTATGTATATATATATCTTATATATATATATATATATATATATAAAAGATATATATATACATACATATTTATATACATATATCTATACATAAGTTTCCTATAGCCTTCTTCATTCACATTCAACTTAATTAGATGTATGCCTTGTTGGTTCTTCAATTATAGTTACTCTAACAGTTAGTGACTTTAACATGTAGAAATATGTTGTTTGTATTCAAATCATACTGTTGTTTCAAGTTACAACCCTTCAAAACAAAAAAATTCATACATCGTTTAGAATTCATCAAAACTTTCACAACAAAAAAGTTCATATATAACATTCTAATCAAGTAAAAAAAGTAGGAAAATTGAATTTTGAAGCGAAGCTATCTTGTGTGTTGTTTGTGGCTTGTGACCGAGTAGGACTCCAACTTTGAATTGGTTGGGTAATGCTTGGGGTAGGTGAGGGTGGATAGGACTCTGAATGAGGACCCCAACTCTGAAATGGTTGGGTAATGCTTGGGGTAGGTGAGGGTGAACAAGACTCTGAATGAGGACTCAACTCTAAAATGGTTGGTTGATACTTGGGGTAGGTGAGAGTGAACAATATTGGGGGAATTAAATAGACACAAAGTCTATGAATATCCTATGACGGTTAGGAAAGGGATTTAGAAGGTTGTTGAGTCACCTTCCCCTTGTTTCCTCTTTTCATGCCCTCTCTAGTTCTTTTTCCTTTTTTGCAACTTCCTTTTCTATCCTTTGTTGCTCCCTTTTTTTCTCCCTCTCTTTCTCTTGCAACTCTTTTTCAACCTCTGCTACTACTCATTGTTTTTCCTTTTCAATTCTCAATAGAGCCTTGAGCTCCAATGTTGCAATTCTTTCTATCCTGTGCTCTTCAATCTATTCCTTCTTCCTCTCTTTCAATTCTTGGATTTCATTCTTCCTATCCTCTTGCTTAGTTAGCAACACCATGTAGTCATCAACGGTCAGGAGTTGGGATCCTCTTGACAGTTTAATCCCATGGTTAGCTACCATATTAGACTTGTCTTTGACTACATGAACATGTAGCTTCAAGAATTGTGAGATGTGTGAAGTTGTTTGGCCTCCCAATGGCTCCATCGAATCCTCATTATTGTTTTCGTACACCTGACTAGATGTATCATCTAATTCACCTAATTAATCAACTTGATTGTCTCCCCAATCAACATAGAAATGAACTATAGTATTTGGACCCATGTTGTGCGATGGAGATGGCATTGTAACGCTTTGGTCTAGCTCCACATGTAGATCAATACCAAGATTGGCAACACCCTCTAACAACCATGAGAGCTCCTCGGGTGGAGTTAGTAGGGAAAAAGAGATATCTCCAATACTATTTTTCTCTCCCAAAACTGTTGTTGGTGGTGTTTGGTGGTCTGAAAAACTTGATGTTTATGGTGGACTTTGGTGGTTTGCACATTCAGCTACTTCAAGTGGGCTTTACTGATTTCCAAGTTCTATTGTTCCATCTATATAGTCACCCTCATTTACTGGTAAACCCTTGTTGGATAGGCTTAGAATATTTTCAATAGTTGATGCTTCCTCGGGGGAAGCAAATTAACTAAAAAGTCTCGCTAATCGTCATGTTGTTGTCCAATGCATTTGGATCAAGAGGCCCAATACATGTCCTCTTGAACCCAACTGTTATGTTCTTAACTATTAATTCCTTTTGAAAAGCAAGGCTGCCAAGTGTAGCCAATTTTTCCCTTCTTATTTCCAAATTTTCATTTCTATTACTCCATTATGTTCTTTCCCTTTTGAAATGAAATTTGAAAGAGGAGAAAACACTCACATCAAGTGGTTGCAGCCTGTGTGATGTGTGGGATGGTAGGGTGAGTAAGTCAATACCAAGTTCCCTTGCTTTGGAAATGGTAGAAAAGGCTACGTGGTTTCCATGGCCATCAAATATGAGGAGGTGTCTATGGCTGGGCGAGCAACCCCCAAGTACTTGCATAGCAAAAAAATTTAGCCATTTCACAAAAATCTCTTTCATCATCCATGCATGAGACTAAACAACCATTAATACTCCTACCTCATAGTTACTTACATATTTCTGCATGTGATTTTTGCTTTTGAACAAGTAAAAGCTTGGAATTTTCTAACCTGCAACATTTGCACATGCCAAAATTGTGATCCACTCCTGGCTCTTTGGGATAATATATGCAACACTTTTGTTGTCCTTTTTGGAAAGAACCTTCATTGAACCATTTCGCTCAGCTTGCAACCATGTCTCGTTGTAGTTCCAAATCCTTCGGGGTCCATAATTCCCAACTGTGTATGCCTTCTCTAGTGTTTCATAGAATTCAGATACAACTACAGGCCTAAGATTCACAACACGATCTCTATCTTACCCTTGGGTTGTTCTCAAACACATATCAGGATGCCTTCTTTTGAACCCCGTCCACCAAGACTTTCTGGGAAGTCCATCTTTGAAGGGATTAGGCCTCAACTGACATATTTGGGAAACTTCTTATTTGAGTTTCACAATCTCAAAACCATGGCCAACGACAACCATCTCCTTGCACCATTGGACGACCATTGCCTCTTCGTCATCATTTAGGACCATTGGGGGCCCTTTCCTTTTTGTAGTGGTAACACCACCCAACCAATTTGATAATGTGGTAGTTAGAAGACCCCACTTTTTGGTTGCCCCTCTTGTTAACATGTCGTTGTCTTCGACATATTCAATGGCATGTTCCATGTCAGCCATGGTCCATTCTCGCTGCACTACAAACTTTTTAGTTGTTACAACTGGGTTAACTTGGACTATAGGTTCAGTTGGCCACTCCACAACAATTACCACACCCTCATCACTACTTGGCTATTCAACTGGCTGCCCAACAGGAATTACTACGTCCTCGTCATTACTATGTGGCAGCCTCACACCTCTCTTGTGTGCAGGCACACTTGTCTGGCTCCGCTTTGTTACAAGTCACATGGTATTTGTTGTCACTTTATTCTTCCTCTGCATTGAACCAAGTGTAATATTTGTAAACAACATACAATTCTAACTCTTACAATTAAAAGAATGATACAAACTAAAACAACAAATTCATACATGTAATAGTGAATGATTGAAGAATAAACTAGCCATGCATCTAATTGAGTTGATTGCAAATGATCAAGGGTATGTGTACAATGAAACAAGCAATGCATGGTATACTATCATATCCCCAATTCTAACTCTTATAAACCATTGGGTGATCATATTAAGTGAAACAAGCAATGCATGTTATACTATCATATCCTCAATTCTAACTCTTATAAACCCTTGGGTAGTCATGCTTAAATGAAACAAGCAATGCATGTTATACTATCATATCCCCAATTCTAACTCTTATAAACCCTTGGGTGATCATGTTAAACCATTCCTCAAACAACATAATGATACAAATATATATAAACTTGAAAGAACAGTATGATACAAATATATATAACTTGAAAGAGCAGTATGATACAAATCATTCTTAAAAAAATAATATGAAATAACTTGAAATAACAGTATATTCTTGGAAAGGGTTTGAAATATTTCTATCATACTGCTATTTCAAGTTATGTAAATGTTTCATAATGTTGTTTAAGAAATGGTTACCATACATATTACAATAATTGAAGAACAAACAAAGCATAAATCTAATCAAGTTGAATGTACATGAAGAAGGGCATAGGAAACTTATATATACATATACATATACATATACATATACATATACATATACATATACATATACATATACATATACATATATATATATACATATACATATACATATACATATATACATATATATATATATACATATACATATATACATCTATACATATATACATAATATATGTATATATGTATATATATACATATATATACATTATACATATATATACATACATACATATATACATATACATATATATATATACATAGTATATATGTATATATGTATATATATGTATGTATATATATACATATATGTGTATATGTATAGTATATACATATACATATATACATCTATACATATATACATATATATGTATATATGTATACATGTATACATGTATATATGTATAGATGTATACATGTATATATGTATATATGTATATATATACATACATATACATATACATATATACATCTATACATGTATACATATATACACATACATACATATATACTATATATATACTTTTGTTATACATTATCACAGTTGGCTGTAAGGGAGAGGGGGCGATATTTATAGTCACTTTAATTGAAGAATAGACAAAGCATACATCTAACTAAGTTGAATGTAAATGAAGAAGGGTATAGGAAACTTATATATATATATATACTTATACTTTTTATTCAAGTTATATATGTTGTTTCAAAAATGGTTATAACATAAGTAGGAGTCAACCATTATCACAGTTGGCTATGAGGGAGAGGGGCCCATATTTACAATCACTTTGATTAAAGAACAAACAAAGCATACATACATACATACATACATACATACATACATACATACATACATACATGCATACATACATACATACATACATACATACATACATATATATATTGCAAAGATAGATATGTAAGTTGAATGTAAATGAATAAGGCTATAGGTAACTTACGTATCTATGTATCTTTGTATATATATATGTATCATAATGTTGTATTAAAAATGGTTGGAAATATTTGTACCATACTACTATTTAAACTTCAAAGTTATATAAAAAATTTAGTATGCAGTTTAAGTATTAGGTGTCATACTAATTTAGCAAATATATGTATATATATTGCAGAGATATATAAATGTGTAAGTTGAATGTAAATGAACAAGGCTATAGGAAACTTATGTATCTATGTATCTCTATAATATATATGTGTGTGTGTGTGTATCATAATGTTGTATCATAAAGGGTTGGAAATATTTGTACCATACTGTTGTTTGAAGGTATATAAACATATCACAGCTAGTTGTAAGGGAGAGTTGACAATATTGGGTTTGGGATGTGTCATGGGTATAGATTGTGACGGCAAAAACATGGTGTATGAAACAAAAAATTCAATTAATTTAAATGTAAATGGACAAGGCATATGAAGTAATGAATTCATACATCAATGCATAAGTAATACTAAAGGCAGGTTTGAGACTTACCATAGAAGCTAAAGGAGGAGATTGCATCGCTTTAGAGGAACTCATTGCCGATCAAGTGTATCCAAAACAAACTCAGAAATTTGAAATTGTGAATAGGTAGCTTGCATCGCACAATTAAGGTCTCTTGTATAAATAAATAGGTTGATAGAATTTGAATTGGTAGGTGCAAGTCGAGAAATTTGAATTCTGGGAGGGAATTTGATCTAGCATTGAAGGAATTAATGGTACAAGTGATATGAAATGGGTACGTAGGAATTTTGGTTAGTGATTTGAAAGGATATTAAAAATTGTAATTCTAACCAGTTTTAATTTTTTGTTTTGATTATTTTAATTTTATGTTTATTTGTAAATAATACTTTAATAATTACGTGTTTTATTGTAAAATTGCATTGCATAGCGAGCCTGAGAATTTGTTTTTGTCATTTTTGTAGGTAAATTCATAAAAAGATTGGTATATATGTACATGGTGGAACCAGTAGTTTGTAAAAACAAGATGAGAAATGCAACATGTTTTATTGTATTTTGTTAAAATATATTTAGAACTCATTCAAATGACAAGGACCTCTGTACATTCCAACTCACTTTGAATGCATGCCAACTCACTTTTAATGCAATAAAACATATATTTTGGATAAAAATATATCCATTTGCATTACATGTTATTGGGAAGGTGGCAATGATTATTTATATTGTGGAAACAAGTATATCAATTTGCATTCACCTAATATTTGGAAGGTGGCAAATAAATATCAAGTTGCATTCACCTAATATTGAGAAGGTGGCAAATAAATAGTCTACCTATGATAGGACATATTGTGAATTTTACATGAACTTGTCCTATCATATTAAAAAGGATGTTTGAATTTTTTGTTGGCTATTTTATTGCCCAAAATTGGGCCCCAGGCTGTCACACACTATACCCATGATATGTCATATGCTCACGATCGACTCCTCTCCCTTAGTTATGAAAAATATTCTTTATTGTGCAATGTTGGCAAATAATGCATTGTGAAAAAAATAAAAAATAAAAATAGTTCACAATTTTTTGGGTGCAAGTAATAGCTTTTGCAACAAGGTAACACCACTAAGGGTACTTGTGGCTACCACATGGCTTCTGTAGTAGTTACCATTTGTTGGCTTACTACAACATAGTTTCCCATGGCAAGCCACCCATTATTCACCAAGTGTTTCCAAATCACCTCCTCCACTTGTGCCACTAGGATGCCACCCTCAAAACACCTACACAATCTCATTGGAATTTTTTGTAGTATATTGGTTTCATAGTATGTAAATGGTTTTAGAGAATTCGATGACTTGGGAATATTCCTAGACCTCTAAGCATATTTTGATAGTTTTAGAATATATTGTTACCTAATGTCATTAGGCATCACACTAATGTTAGCAAGTCCTTCCCCCAACTTAGCCCCACTCACTTCTAGGCTATTTGATTTTTTAGTTCAACTTTGGAGGGCAATATCTTTTGGGAATATGAACTTTTTTTGAGGAATTTATTTTATTTGGGCTATTTTTTGTGCTCTTTGTAGATGGTTTTATATTTTGATGCCCATTTTTTCTAGATTTTGTAACTTATCACAAGTGATGTTGCACAATTCCTAGTTTGGAACCTTATGAGGCTTTGTTTGGGCTCATATATACTCCTTTTGAGATTCTCTTGAAAATGCATATCTTTTATGGACTTCATTGTGGTATTAGTGTTTTGTACTCACTCAGATTATAAATTGTATTTTCAACACTATAGTTATATTTTGACAATTGCAAAGCACTACAATCATATTTTTTGGTGAGGTTATTTGATTGAGTAATTTTGGGAGGGAGGGGGTTTCCTGAGTGATTTTTCTCATTTCCTCTACGTTGAGTTTTCATTTGTGCTCTCCAATCTAGACATATGTCATCCTAACTTCCCTCCACTAACTCCATATAACTATGCAACTTGGAAACGACATACATGGATTGCTTGAATGAGTGTAGGGTAGAAAACTTATATCTTGCATTTTTTTTCTAAACCAATGGATTGAAAATAAAAGATGGAATGACTCATTGAAAATATGAAGACACTTGGATATTTGTGTCTACTTGTCTCTCTTGATCTTTTTTTCACATTAATAAGCGAAATACACTAAAGGGGGTATAGTAAAAAATTACAAAGTTGTACAATCAAATTGATGAGGTTAGTGGATATCAAATAGATAATGATTTCATGAACCTCAGTCCCAAATTTTTTGACGATATTTAGGATTATATCTTTAAGGTAAATTATCTAAGAACATGACTCAAATATTATGGTATAGATAAGAAAGGTGTACAATTGATTTTCAATGTGCTAGGAAAACTTCCTTTTGAATATGTAACTTTTGTTCTAGTTTTTAAACTCGTCAACTATTGGATATGCATACATTATGCCTACATTTTAATCATTTTCATAAATATTAATGCACAAACAAGCAAAGTTGATCACAATTAGTCTTCTCAAGCCTTTCAAGTCTCAAACTTTGGTAGTTGGTCAACCATAGAGTCAAAAGGGATCTAGTAATCCTAATAATAAGCATAATTAATCTAAGCACAAGCCATATAAATATGGAGCACAATCCTCTTATAGGAAAGGGGAATCTCAAAAGGTGAGGCCAACTTGTTCCTATTGCAAGGAATTTGTTCATGTTGAACTTCACTATCATGTTAAGTGGATTAATGAGTTTTATCATCTTCTTCTAAAACATAAAAAAGGAAAAGATAGGCATATGTTGCATTGGTAGGTTTCTCATAATAATGGATATTTGACTTAAGTGTTCCACACCATGTGTTTCAATTGTAGACACCTAAAAATGACTAACACATTTCCTCTATTTCATCACCATTTCTCATCAATTTACCTATCAATATTAATTAAATATTTTTTAATTATTTAATTAAGCTAACATATTATCTTAAGGGCCCAAAGGTAACCAAGTTGGTGTGAAGGTGGTTCATGAGGCGTAGTGTTACTTATGATCCCGTTGCTATGCATCAATTCCAGTTCGATTCTCACTGTGTTTACCTAAAGCCCTTTTAAGGGCCCAAAGATAGCCGAGTTCATGTGAAGGTGAATTGTGAGGCGTAGTGTAAGGTTTATGATCCTATTGCTACCATAAACTTTGGTTTGATTCTCACTATTGATGGGCAAGGTCGTTGATGTCACAACTTGCATCATTTAATCAATTATGTATCGAACCGGGTGTGTCTCAGAGCAATATACGATAAGGATAGTTGTCACATATTCTTTGGGGGGTTTTACATTGTAAATAGTGACTTCAAGTATCAATTTTCCTACTTCAGGAGCTTTCAGGAGCTGCCAGGAGCTCTTTAGGAGCTCTCAAGAGCTGAACTGTAGCGACTGATTCCTAAGGTTTAATTCTATCTTATTTTCTAATTTAAAATCAGGTTGACTTATTTATGACTTTATTGAACTTGATTTAGATCGATTCATGGAGACAACTAATGATTACTTTAATGCTTAATCTAAAACACGAAATCCAAACTAATTCTATTTTGCTTTTAAAAGAAATCCATAATTAATTGCTGGAAATTAAACACTATTTAAGAACAAAAATGAATTGCGAGGAAATGACAATTACTATAGAAAACATAAAAATTAATCTCCATGATTAGATTTTCAACAAACTCCAACATCATCTTTCCATAAGTTCCTATCATCGCTTCTAAAGAAACTTAATAAATAACACCAAACTTAACTATTTAGAATAGCATCTAAATCCAATTAATCTGATAAACCTTATAATGATTCTAACAATCTTAATCTAACCATAACAAACTAAAACTTGAAAGTAACTCTAGTAGAAGTAACTATTCAAAATTAGCATTCACTAAGTTGGAAAATGATTTAACAACTTAACAATTCAGAATTAACATCTACTTCAGATTTAATACTAATGAATCAAAAATAGCATAACTTAACAAAATACCAACACAAGATCATTCCAAAGGTTGAGCGGGCCCTACTCTTCCTCAGGTAAGATCCCTTAACACAGTGATTGAATTAACTCCTTGCTTTCATTCCCATTGATCAAAAGTAGAACACTGAACAAAGTATTGCTATTGAATTACATAAATCTGATTGAAATTATCTAACTCCTAACTAAAACTGAAACATGGATATTTATAAGAATATTCTTATTAGATTTCTAACATGGCGTTAACTGCCAAGACTTAAGGCGATCAAACTAAAGATTACAATCAAACTAAAATAGAACTGAAACTGAACTAAAGAGAATTATGCCAAATTGGCACTAGAAGTAGAAGTTCCATAACTGACTATGAAGAATTTGACTTGGACTTGAGTGCCTCATCATCCAGCAGGGTCCATCTATGGCATATTCATCATCATGATTAAACAAAGAGTTTAACCACATCATCAATCTTTAAAATACCCTGTTCAAAACCCTTAAGAAAAGGATAACATTTAGGGTAGTAAAAGATCAACGTTGCATAATTATCTTGGCTAATATCATCATAAAGTAATGAAATTAACATAAACCATTACTTCAAATATATCTACTAATTTAGCTAAACATAAAGCAAAATAAGTAAATATGTTAATATATAATCTACCATCAGTCATGTCAATTAACAAAAATAACAAGTCTTTTAAACATAAAATGCTTTAAATGAAAGTATTCAGATGCTCTCATCATTTCTTGCCCACTTGTTTTGGACCATGTCCTCATGGTTCCTTATCAAGAATTATGGTGTTCTCCTTTTCCTTGTTCAGTGCCTCCATCCAAATGCAATAGTCGAACACTCCTTCCTTGTACTGGTCTAGTAATATGCTATTGAGTGCAAAGCCATGGTTTTGTATTAGCTTTTCAAACCATGGTCTTAACACTCCATCAGGTACATTTGTTGTTTCTTTGAGCTTTGGTGCGGGCATAATGATTATCAGCATTCTGAATCTCATGCCGACCTAGAATTCTTTCTGCTGGTGAATCAAGGTGATGACATGTCCGATTCTGATCAAACTCTAGCTGATATTGTTTGGACTTATTGGCTCCCTTCTTCTAACTGTCTCAGGAATGAGTTGATACCTTTCCTCACAAGACTATAGTGCTAATGGGGGAAGTGTTCCCTCAACATTCTAGAATGCAACAATACTACCGAGCAAGTTTGAAACATAAAGAGGATTAACTTCATTGAGCCTTACCACTGATCATACTGTTGTGATGTATTTTCCAGCATGATGCATTTCGGGTCTCATTGGCAACCCATATCTTCTCTGAGCCTCCTTATATTTGTCCATTCTTCTTGACCATTCTATCTGATTTGAAGTTCACCAACATAAATATTCAACATAGAGTCATCATTGTCTCCCATTAAAAATCCATGCTGGTAAAATTCACACATTAAATTTTGAATGTCAGGGTGGCTATTAAAGTAATCTTGCAGAAAATTATGATCCTTGTGGTAATCCAGGCTTCTTCCTAAGATTAATTGATTCATCTTCCACTCTAGAAACCTTTCTCTAAGAAACAGAGCATACATCCCAGCTGGTCTTCTCATGGAAAGCATCGCATAACTGATTTATGCCACTTGCTCAAGTCTCCTTTCAATCTCATTTTTTTCTTTTTCTAACTTTTGTACCTACTCTTTCAACACTTTATTTTCTTCCTTAAACTTCAAAGCTGTCAATGAGAGATATCTAGACTGGGCTGAAGGAGGAATATCTGATGGAATGGAAGGAATATAAAAAATAATGGAAGGCAAAGCAAGGTATTGCAAAGGAGTTGTGGAAGTAGAGGCTTCTTGCGCATAAAACTGCATAGATTGTTGTTTTAATTGCTCTTCCTTTTGTTGCAATTCTTCTTTTAGTTTTGAAATTTCTTCAGCATTTGCTAATGCCTGCACACTAGTTTGTTGCAAGGCATCCTTTGTTTTACTCAATTGTTCTCTAAACCTTGCTTCATTTTGTTCAAATTTCCTTTCCATTTCCTGAGTTTTTCTAAAAGATTGTTGCAATTCTTCTTCTTTTCTTCTCAATTCATCCTCAAGGAATTGCATATTTTTCCTTTCTTGTTCCAATTCAACTTCTAATTGGGACATTTTCATAGCTCCCAATAATTCTTCAGTTTCTAATTCCTCTTCATTTAATTTTTCATGGGATTCTTCTTCTTCAATCAATAGTCATTTTCCTTTTCTTTGCTCTACAGCTGGAGGAGGTGTAGGGGATCTCACGACTTACTCTACTTCAAAATCCTCAAATGCTTCTTGTTCTTCAATTTGTGATTTAGACTCTTTAGTAGAGTCATAAATTTCAAAAACAGGGGATCTTTTAGGAGTCGGCATTGGGTTTTCAGGAGGACTTTGGGTTGCTCAGGAGATTGTATTGGTGTACGGGTTTCTTCATGGCCTACAATAGTTTCTTTTGGACTTTCTGAAATAGGGGTTTGAACTTTAGGTGTTTCTTCAGGGGTGGATACTACGGTCTCAACATGGCTAGGGATTTTCTCATGTACTTTTTGCTTCCTCTTCTTGGAACTAGTACAACCTACCCTAGAGAACTCTTGTGATTTTCTTTTTCCCCTTTTCTTAGAAGATTCTCCTTTCTCAATTCTTTCCTTTTTAGTTGCGGGTCCCCTTATGGATTTCCCTTTTGGCTTTTCTACAAGCGTAGACAAAAATTCTAACTAGCCTTGCTTCCCAATTTCTTTTTTTAAGAAATGGTGTTTAATTATCAAATGTATTAATCCCTGATATTTTATAGAAGATTCACCCCTAGCCTTTACTCTCAAAATCATGGAAGAGATTTGTTGGAACAAAAACGCTGGAAAATTTATCCTAGCAAAAGGTTTTGTCTGACCATACCTCAAATGTATTAATAACTACATTCTAAGGCCCAATATCATGCCATACTATCCGTCGCAGGTGAAGAACTTCATGAGCCACGTCACAACAATTCTCCATGGCTCATCCAAACTATTACGAGCTATGTTGCGCTAGTCTCCTTTATGCATTTGAATTTTTGGCCTTCTTTCTAGCTCTTGGTGAAACACAACCACCAATTTCTCAAATTTAACTCGACCCTTGTTAACTGGTTTTCCCTCAGCTAGGATTCTAGAAATTTCACTTATAATTTCTGGGGTAACTTCAATTATCTCTTCCCTTACTCTAGTAACATTCACATTAAAGTTTCTCACAAATTCCCCAACCATTTCTAGCTGGAAACCTTCATACTGCATCACAAAATTTTTCCACCTAGCTTCTTCTAGCAATCTTTTGGTTTCTGAGTCAAGATTGAAGTTCTCTGGCTCAACATTTCTCTTATTCCCCATCTCTCTGTGTCAACAATGGTGGACTTCTGCAATGGCGGACTTCACTAGAAGACTTGAACTAGCAGTCTAAATTACCTACCAAAAATGTGGAATGATTTTTTCTTGATTTGGGAGCAGCCAATTTGAAAATGACATGACGTGCCATTAACTTTCTGTATTTATTTCCTTTACTACTCTGGACGATTCACACGCTACAACATGAAGCTTGCAATTCAATTCGCAAGGTTGGAAGCGTTCATTACACATGTCAATCTATACTTGGGAGGATTTTTGAAAAGACAACCAAATCATGAAAAGATTCATTATCATTGAATGACATCATCCAATGTCACATCATTCCTTACATCAACCATCTGCCACTTTTTGAAATGATTAAAAGTTTATTTATTATCATCATTAATTAACAGTATGGCGGAGATGTCTAGATTCATAAATATCTACCTATTTTAAATTAGTCTAACTACCTTAGAAAATAATATTCAAAAGTAATATTCACATTAAATGCACACCTTAATTTATTTCGAGCCTTTGAGTTCTTTAGGAGCCTTCAGGGGTTCTTCAGGAGCCTTGGAATTACATCAGTTGAGAGCCTTTGAGATCGTCAAAATTTTCAGGAGTGCTTCAGGAGTCTTCAGAAGCTCGCAGGAGCTTTGGAACTTCAGGAGTCATCAGGAGCTATTGAGTGAAATGAAGTCTTTAGAGTCTTCAACCTTCAGAAGCCTTCAGGAGATTTTTGGGAGCTCTCCAGGAGCCTTCAGGAGCTATCAAGCCAAACAGAGTCTTCAATCTTCAAGAGCTTTTTAAATTTTTTCAGGAGCCTTCAGGAGTTAACTTAGATTGACTGCAATTTGCTAGTTTTCAGTCATCTCTTTTTTTTTTCGAAAGCAAACCGCCATTTGTTGGTTTTCAATTTACCCTATTTATTCAAGCCTTCCTCAAAATTTTAGAGACCTCTCATGGAAGAAATATCTTTCATGAGAAAATGTTCAATTATGTGTTGTAGATCATCTAAAAATTCTTCCTTTGATGCAGGCTTATGATATGTTTTCAGACGATGACCATTTACTAGCATAACTCTTTTTTCTCCATCAATTGGTACTAATTGGACAACTCCATTTTCAAATATCTAATCTATCTCATAGGGTCCTAACCATCTTGTATGGAACTTCCCCTTAAACTCTTCAAATCTGGAGTCAAATAACAATGCCCAATCTCCTGCTTTGAACTATCTGGACACAATATGTTTATCATGCCATTCCTTCCTTTGCTTTTGAATCACCTATGTGTGTTGAAGTGCCTCCATTCTCATTTCATCAAGTCTATTAAGCTGCAAAAAATTTCTTTTCTCTACTTTTGGTAGATCAATTTCAATTTCTACTGCTATCTTCAATGTTTTTATTCAAATTCAATTGGCATAACTGGTTTCTTTCCATACACTAGTTCATAAGGAGAAAATCTAGTTGTTGTTTTCCACATGGTATTATAGGCCCACACTGCTTCATCAGACCTATCTACCCAGTTTGTCTTCCTTAATGAAACTATTTTTGTCAAAATATTCTCTAATTCTCTGTTAGCAACCTCCACTTGTCTATTTGCCTGAGGGTGATATGGCGAAGATTTTATGTGAGTCATCTAATATTTTTGCAAAAATGCTTCCATCATTGCTGATACAAACTGTGGTCCTTGGTTTGAAAACATTTTTCTGGGTGCACCAAATCTCTGTAGAATTTGCTTGTACATAAAATCTGCAACCTTATCTTCAATTGCTTCTGGTAATGCCTTCACCTCAACCCATTTTGTTGCATAATCAATACAAACAAGGATGTAACGTTTCCCTCTTGAAGGTGGATTGACAGGTCCCATAAAATTGATGCCCCATTTTTCAAATGGTTCCAGAGCTATTTGTAGTTGAAACAACATCTCCATGGTCAGTGTGGGTCTTCCCATCCTCTGACATTCATCACAGTGCATGACAAAGAATGAAACATCCTTTGTCATTGATGGCCAAAAGTAGCCAACTCCTAAGATCTTGTGAACTGTTCACACTATTGAATAGTGTCCTCCTGTAGGCTCATGCTAGAAGGTGTGTACTACATCATAAACATCTAACTCAGATACACATCTGCGTAAAACATGGTCAGGGCATAATTTAAACAAAAGAGCATTAATCCACTAAAATCGAGGAATTTCACGAATTAACCTCTTCTTTTGTTTCTGACTAAAGTGACTTGGACATTTTCCTATTACAAGGTAATTTTCCAAATTAACAAACCATGGTGGATGAATTGATATAGCAAATAAATGTTTGTCTAGAAATGTATCATCCACTAGTTCTTGATTATCTTGTGAAACAATTCTGGAAAGAAAGTCAACAACAACATTGTCTTTTCTAGGTTTATCAATGATAGTAACATCAAATTACTACAACAATAACCATCTAATGATACATCCACCTACTACAACCTTGTTCATCAAATATCTAATTGTAGCATGGTTTGTATGTACGTAAACTTTGTACCCTATAATATAATGCCTGAATTTGTTTATTGCATATAGTACATCTAAAAATTCATTTTCTATTGTTGTATAATTTCTCTCTACAGGATTTAAATTTTTACTAACATAATAAATTGCATGCATGGCATCATTGTAATCTTTTTGTCCTAACACTGCTCCAATAGCTAGATTGGATGCATCTGCATGTATGTGAAATGGCTCTCCCTAAACAGGGCCTTTAATGATTGGAGAAGTTGTTAAGGCTATTTTGATTGTCTCAAAATATTTTTGACAATCCTCAATCCATACGAACTCCTCTTCTTTCTTGAGCAGGGTAAACAGTGGTGATGCAATTTTACTAAATCCTTCTATAAATCTTCTGTAATACCCAACATGGCCAAGAAAAATTCAAACTCTTGTTTGGTTCTTAGGGATTTCAATGTTCTGTATGATCTCAACTTTCTTGGGATCGACCTTTATCCCCTCTTTTGAGATGTGATGTCCCAGAACAATGCCCTCTGTCATCATAATGGAACTTTTTTCATGGTTGAGTGATAATCTGTGATCCTTACATATTTGTAAGACCTTGTCTAAGTTTTGGAGTGCCTCATCAAATGTTTTGGCATGGACTGCAAAATCATCCATATAAATTTCAACACAAGAAGTGGTGAAGTCTACAAAAATGGCTAGCACTGCTCTTTGAAATGTGGCATGTGCATTACATAGTCCAAATGGTAAGACTATATATGCGTATGTGCCCCAAGGACAAGTAAAGGTAGTTTTGTCTTGATATTCAAGGGCTACTTGGATCTGGTTATATCCACTAAAGCCGTTTAGAAAAGAGAAGTAGTTGCTGCTTGCGAGGTTATCTAGTACCTAGTCTATGAATGGCAATGGGAAATGGTCTTTCTTTGTGGCTTTATTCAATTCTCGATAATGTATGCACAACCACCATTTACCATTCTTCTTTGGAACAATAACCAGTGGAGAAACCCACTGACTATCAGAGATTGGGTATATGAACCCTACTTTGAGTAGCTTCTCTATTTCTTTTTTATAATGTCACGAAGAACAGGATTGATATGCCTCTGCCCTTGTCTGATTGGTCTTACATCTTCTGTGTAAATGTGGTGACTATAGATTGAAGGATGGATCCCTCTCATGTCCATATATTCCCAAGCAAATGCTTCAGTGTGTTTTTCTAAAGTGTCTTTCAATTCTTGTTCTTGCATTGGGGATAAGGATGAATTGATATTGAGAGGTTTATCTCCAGCTACTGTAATCTCTTTAGTGTCTTTGGTGGAATCTATTGATTTATCAACAAGAGTATTCAGAGGACAAGAATGTTGTCCATGTAATGTTGTTTGATAGTTTTCTCTTTCAATTTATGAAGTTAACTCTTGTTCTTCGCATTCTTGAACATGTTCAGTTATAGTAACCATGGCTAACTCTACTATACCATCACCTTCTGACTCTAAATCTTCATCCACCCAAAGTTGAGTGTTTGGTTGAATTGTCATTTGTGCTGGTGGGTAGAGTGACAATTCTTTTTGTTTTTGACCATTTGATATGATCATGCTTCTAGATCTATAATCAATTAAAGCAGCAACAATAGCTAACCATGGTCTACCTAAGATGATTGGATATCCAAAATCTTTCTTTTGGGCTTTAAGAACCAAAAATTCAACTAGATAATCCCATGTGTCTATGGTAACCATGATCTCTTCTATTATACCCTCTGGTTTTGTGGTAGATTGGTCAACTAACTATAGAACAGTTGTTGTTGGTTGAATAGTTGTCATGCCAAGTTTTTGTATTGTATTAGATGTGATAACAATAATGGAAACTCCTAAATCAATTAGAACATTTGATACTTCAATTCCATTAATACTCAACGTTATTACAGGGCTACCAGGATCATTATATTTCTATGGAAGCAATCTTCCTGATAACACATCAGTAAGTTTTGTCCCTACTTGAATTGTTGAAGGCATTTTCTTTTTCCTTCCTGGAGTTTTCATGCAAAGGGATTTAACTAACTAATTGATCTCTAGTATATCTTTGATTGCTTGTAATAGTGGTATCTCTATGTTAATCTTTTTCAACTCTCTAAGAAGTTGAGAATCAATTACATTCATGTGATTAGGTGGAGGGATTTCAGGAGTGATTTTCTCTTCCTTTAATCTCTCAGGGTAGGAAGCTTGAATGACAGTTTGTTCTTCCTCCAAGGTTTGTTTTTTAGTTGAATTTTCATTTTCTTCCCGTCTTTCTTGAATTTTCTCTATTGGTGTAGTTTGCATAGTTTGATTTATCAATTGTATGTCATTAACATCGATAATATTCACATTAGGGGGATTTGTATCATTATGTGTGTTTCTTGGATTGGCAACCGGTTGAGCTGGCAGTTGAGGTTGGTTCACCTGATCATTGGGAGAATTAGGGGCATTAAGTGCTAGAGACATTTGCCCCCAGGGGCATTTTTGTGCCTAATTTTTCCATGGTTGGAATTGGTTTTGATTTTGTTGCCATGAGGGTTGATTGGCTTGCCATTGCGGCTGCTGATTCCATTGGGGATTCATCCATTCGGGTTAATTCCAATAAGTAGGTGGTTGATATTGAAGGGTCCATTGGTTTTGGTTTTGCCAAGGGTTTTGATTCCAGTTTGGCGTGGAACCATATTGTCTCTTATTAGAATTGTACCCTGAGTTTTGAGGTCTTTGACCAACATAATTCAACTCTTCTTTGATTACTGGTGGTTTCTTTAGATTTCTTTTTATGCCATCCAAAAGATTACATGAACTTGTTGAGTGTGATTTTTCACAAATCTCATAGATCTCAACCTGATTTAATGGACATTCTCTCAAATAGTGTTTTCCCCTACATTTGGAGCAATAAATTGACAATGGTTCAGTGGTCCTCTTATCTCCTTGCATGTTAAAATGCAGAAGAAGATCAGTCTTCATGTTCACCAATTCCTCCATTACTTCTGATACATCAGTGGTATTAGCCTTGTTTCTTCTAGAGTTCCTAGTCCCCACTCTAGTTCTAGAGTAGTTCCTATAGATCTCCACAATTTCATCTAAGGAGATCTTGTTAATGTCTCCCTTTCCCATTAGATTCAAGGACTCTCTTGACTCATCATCAATCCCTCTCAGGAAAATTTTCTTTCTAATTTCATTGTCCAACCCATTAGTACACCTCTGATGCACAAATTGGAACCTATTAGCATAGTCTTCCAGACTTTCATCCTCCAATTGCCTCATTTGAAACAATTCCTCCTCCCTATCCCTTACTCGACACTAATCTTGGTATTTGTCCAAGAATTCAATTTCTATTTTCTTCCAAGTTCTAATTGTTCCCGATCCTAAACCCATGAACAATCTTAAAGCTGATTCTTTCAAAGTAGAAGGAAACAACTTCAACTTCTGCTTATCTGTTGCATAATCATAGGTTTGGCATAAAATTTTGAATTCAAATAGGAATTGATTAGGTTCTTCTGAAGTCTTTCCCCTAAAGGTAGGTAGAACCGAGGGTGAAATGTTCTTCATAGGAGGTTCATCAAGCTGTCTTTCAATATTGATAGGATTTGAAAAGGTCCTATTTGCTGGGGGATGTACTGGTTGGTCAGCCATTTCTTCTCTTGGAAATGGATTTCTGTTTTCTTCTTGATTTTAAATTGGATGTTCTTGATTATTTCCTTGATTTTCAATCTGGTATTGTTGAACGTCCTGTTCCTAATCAAAATTAATAATTCTACAAAAATCAACATTTCATGGAAGAAACCTTCCTAGATGGTCTATTTTTTTGTCTCATCCGGAATTCAAATCTCTCTTCCTTATCAACACTAAGGCTTCACTCTAAACAACCAGATCTTTTAAGTATCCCCGAAAATAATGCCAAAAATGATGGGCAAGGTTGTTGATGTCACAACTTGCATCATTTAATCAATTATGTATCGAACCGGGTGTGTCTCAAAGCAATATACGATAAGGATAATTGTCACAGATTCTTTCGGGGGTTTTGCAATGTAAATAGCGACTTCAAGTATCAATTTTCCTACTTCAGGAGCTTTCAGGAGCTGTCAGGAGCTCTTCAGGAGCTGAACTGTAGTGACTGATTCCTAAGGTTTAATTCTATCTTATTTTCTAATTTAAAATCTTGTTGACTTATTTATGACTTTATTGAACTTGATTTAGACCGATTCATGGAGACAACTAATGCTTACTTTAATCATTAATCTAAAACATGAAATCCAAACTAATTCTATTTTGCTTTTAAAAGAAATCCATAATTAATTGCTGGAAATTAAACACTATTTAAGAACATAAATGAATTGCGAGGAAATGAAAATTACTCTAGAAAACATAAAAACTAATCTCCATGAACAAATTTTCAACAAACTCCAACTTCATCTTTCCATATGTTTCTATCATCACTTCTAATGAAACTTAATAAATAACACCAAAATTAACTATTTAGAATAGCATCTAAATCCAATTAATCTAATAAACCTTATAATGATTCCAACAATCTTAATCTAACCATAACAAACTGAAACTTGAAAGTAACTAGCAAAAGTAACTATTTAGAATTGACATTCACTAAGTTGGAAAATGATTTAACAACTTAACAATTCAAAATTAATGTCTGCTTCAGATTTAATACTAATGAATCAAAAATAACATAACTTAACAAAATACCAACACAAGATCGTTCCAAAGGTTGAACGGGCCCTGCTCTTCCTCAGGTAAGATCCCTTAACATAGTGATTGAATTAACTCCTTGCTTTCATTCCCATTGATCAAAAGTAGAACACAAAACAAAGTATTGTTGTTGAATTACAAAAATATGATTGAAATTATCTAACTCCTAACTAAAACCGAAACATGGATATTTATAAGAATATCCTTATTAGATTTCTAACATGGCGTTAACTACGAAGACTTAAGGCTATCAAACTAAAGATTACAATCAAACTAAAATAGAACTGAAACCAAACTAAAGAGAACTATCCCAGATTGGCGCTAAAAGTAGAAGTTCTATAACCAACTATGAAGAAGTTGACTTGGACTTGAGTGACTCATCATCCAACAGGGCCCATCTATGGCATATTCATCATCATGATTAAACAGAGAGTTTTACCACATCATCAATCTTTAAAATACCATGTTCAAAACCCTTAAGAAAAGGATAACATTTATGGTAGTAAAAGATCAACGCAACATAATTATCTCAGCTAATATCATCATAAATTAACGCAATTAACATAAACCATTACTTCAAATATATCTACTAATTTAGCTAAACATAAAGCAAAATAAGTAAATATGTTAATCTATAATCTACCCCCAGTCATGTCAATTAACAAAAATAACAAGTCTTTTAAACATAAAATGCTTTAAATGAAAGTATTATGATGCTTTCATCAACTTTGTTTACCCAAATCCCTTTTAAGGATCCAAAGGTAGCTGAGTTGGTGTGAAGGCGAGTAGTGAGGTGTAGTGTTAGGCTTATGATCCCAGTGCTACGCATCATCTCTAGTTCGATTCTCACTATGTTTACCCAAATCCCTTTTGGGGCAAGGGGCCTAGCTCGATTGGCTAAAGCATCCTGTTGTAGGCAAGAGGTCATGAGGCCTAGTCCCCCTCATCTATGGTATTAAAGGACGTGTTGTGCCAGCGTCACTGGTCATGTGAAAAAAGTTTACCAGGCACACTACAATTTATAGGGGGGTTACCCGATTCCTGTAGTCTAATAAAAGAAAAAAAGCTAACATATTATCTTCATTAATTAATTAATTTTTCATTATTTAATTAATTCACCATTTTCTCTTTTCCACTCTTTTTTTTTATTCGTAAGATAATATATTGTATTAATATATCAAAAATTTACATAGCTAACACTATGGTAGGAGCATTGACCACTAGCCAAACCTCACTAACCAACCTATTCTATTAGAGACCAAACAAGGTCGTACTATAGTTAATTACAAAATGTGGGAAAAACAAACCCAAAAACCCACCATTTTAGAGACCTTCCTCCAAGCGCTAAATATTACCTATTGTAGAGAGCAACATCCATTACCAGCACCCATCACTCTAGGAAACCGTTGGCAGCAACAAAGACACTAAAATCTGGAACCACACACCGACCAAAGGAGTGTTCTATCTTGAATGCCTATAGTAAATAATCCACCCGTACTGTTGCAATTTTCTTGTGCTCCACCAGAGCCATCCCCTTTAGGTCAAGGATAAAGGGGTAATACTTCAGCACCTCCCCAGGCTTGTAAAAGATCAGATAATCTCTGGGTCGTGGCACATTGGTCCCTGAAATGGTGACCATGAGGACCTCCTCTAATCCCACCAACTATTTTGCAATGAAGACCTGATAAATTATAGCCTTTGCATCCTTCTTTTTCATCCTTATCTCCAATAGGATTGCCAGAAAATGAGAAGTGATCTGGGTTCCAACTCGTTTCGACTCACCATTCGAAATAAATCCTTTGCCCAACATCATTTTCACTGCGGCTAGGATGAGTGAATCATATTTTTTCATTATCCTTTTGAGTTGCTGCTCCATTACTTCGTCACAAAACACCATCTCCCTCACTGAACTATCCAACTATATTGGTGTGTCGGCCCTAATGTTTGTTAATGTTTTGACTGACATCATAACAATAAACTTAGAGCACTCACCCATTGTTCATAGAAAAAAAAACCCTCACAAAAATTCTCAGACCAAGGATGTGAAATGAAACACACGATATGAAAAATATAGAAGTCCACTAGAGGCGGAGGTCACTTCAATCATAAATGGAAGTGTCAGTGAAAATTCCCACCGTGTCACGAACCGCCACTCCAATGCATCAAAATATTTGTTTACATGATCTTGTGTGATCAACAATCTCAAGAATGAGATCGAGATGATGGCTCGAATAACCATACTGCAGGCTTTGTAACTTACCTTACTTCACCATCATTTCATTGACGAAGAGACCTGAAATGTTGTAATAAAGCCCACCTCACCCTTCTGGCTCATCATTGCACTACCACCCACGACATACTTCCCATGTGGCACACTTTCTTGATTAAAATTCAATGCCTAGCAAATAATACCGCCAACATGATAGCAGCCTCAACCACGTACACCATTTTGATGTCTACTAACTGGCCACCTTAGTGATAACCCTGATAGTTGCGGTCTCTCCACAACCTTGTTGTGGAGAGACGCCTGCCCAACCACAAACATTAATTAAATAAATTTTTATTATTTAATTAACTTATCATTTTCTTCCACCCCCTTAATTAAATAGTTTCTAATTATTTATTTAATTTCTTAATTTTCTTCTATCCCACATAAATTAAATAATTTTTAATTATTTAATTATTTTCTCAAATTTCCTCCATCCATATTTATTGAATAAATTTTAATTATTTAATTTAATTTTTTTTGCTAGTTAAATCACTGCTAAGGGGCATCACCTTGTATTTCTTCAAAAAAGAGGTTACATGAGTTACAAACAATAAAATACTTCCTTGCTAGCCTTCTTGACAAAATGGCCTTCACCATAACCACCCTAACCTTCCTAGTATGACTGTGTATTTACATTTTTCATTACAAAATGGTCTGGTTTGAGACACAGGCATCACCATCTACCCTGAGACTAACTCCTACTTTCTATATACGCTACCCTAATACTATTTCTATAACAATATCATATCAATATCATAACAAAGACTGTACCAGACTGGGCTTGTTCAATCCTCGTCGTCATCCAACTCGGTTCTCTTCATGTAGGCTATGTAGCCTGTGACTACTGGGTAGTCTGCTTTGCAATTTTGATGGGCCGGGCCTTTGGCTTTCTCAGTAGGGTCTTTGGGGTCGTTTTGGTGCCATTCTTCTCCTGTGCCAAAGTCCCAATCATCGTTGTCCCCTACTACAATCTCCTTCATAAGCCCTTCATCCTCCACATACCTCATTTCCCAACCTCGTGGAAGGTTTTTCACCAATTTGGCCGCCCTAAGTAGGAAGAAGTTGTTCCTTTGTGCTCGTCCCACAACTTCTCAAAACCCTTTGGGTCAATGGTTTGAATCAGTGGGAATTTTATGACTCCCCTTCCATTCATGTAGATTACGTAATAATTTTGGGGCATTGGAATTTGCTTATTTTCATCCACATTGTCCAAGGCCACATCAATGTCTCCCAACCAGGCATGGACAAACACCATTTGCATGAGCTTCTTCCCAATTTCCTTTGATACACCCATGTGTAGGAGCACAACCAAGAACATGGCTAGGATTTTTGCATTCAACCTAAATCTGTGGTAGGCCCTCAAGAATTTCGGCCCCACAACTTTCTTGATCACCCAGAGGACAAGTGGGTGAGAAGAAGACAACAACCCCTTCAATCTTTTATTTGAAACTTCGCTTATGAAATACTGTTGCTGCTTTACCATGTTCAAAAATAGCAAAGTCTCCATTGGGGTTGCTACCACTGACTACAACACCTCTCTAGTACTTAGAATTTATCCATTTCTACCACTCTCTACCGCTCTCTGCTTCTTCTGGAATGACACTATTGCATTTGTTTGAGATTACACCAGCCGAGACCTTTTAACATCATTAGCCTTACTTCCTCATTATGAGCTTTTCAGGGGTTGTGCCCTTTGAAAGCGTGTTTTCTCAACACCACCTTGTTGGTTATACAAAATGGAATTAATGCATGGTAATGTGCTAGTTAACAGTTATTTCCTTTACCCTGGGACTTGCTTTCCTAGCTTACACTTTTCCTTCTATTGATGACTCCTATCTTGTCAAACCAATTCGCTAGGATTTTGTCCTTATTTTCATGTATGCTTCTTCAGCTATCGGTCGTTGTAGAATTTTTGTTACATTTTTCTCTGATTTCGGCTTTATTCTAACCTCTACTTACATGTTGCTTTTTGATGCCTTCTTTGCCACCTCATATGCCTTGTCATTTCCTTCCTTGTATATGTGGCTGATTTGGAAAGCCTCGAATCTATTCACCAATTGTTTGATGCTCTGCAACAAGTGATTGAGTTTCTAATTCAGAGTGTTGCCTCTATGAATGACATTGATTGTGATGAGTGAGCCCCCTTCCAAATGTACTTGCTTCATGCCCAACTCTAGACCCAACTGCAACCCAATGACTACTGCTCTGAACTCTGCTTCATTGTTCGTGCATATTCCTAATGAAGTGGATCTTTTTGCTAGAGTCTTTCCTTGAGCATCCCTTGCAATACATTCAGCTCCTCCTAGCCCTAGGTTCCCACGAGCAACTCCATCAAAATTTATTTTGGTCCACCCTTCTTTTGGTGCCTTCCATGATGCTTATGTTGTCTTTTCCTTAGAGAAATGTATCGTGTAAATTCCACTAAAAAGTGGTGGATTTAGTCCAATTTTTTTTTCATTAGGCTATCATCTCGGTTTGTGAACTTTTTTTGCTTATCTACTCTACTTCGGGAATCTTCATTAACTAGTTCTATTATGTCCCTTTCAATTTTGTCCCAGAGCCTGTCTTTGTTCATCTCCTTCCCTTGGAAGATTCTCCTATTCCATTCCTTCTATATTTTCCATATGCCACCAAAAACTGATTTGCTGCCACCTTAAGGCAACATTTTGAACCAGGATATTAGATCCTTTGGCATGGGACATTAGAGGTTTAGTTTGTCTCTTACTCTGTCCCAGCAGTCATTTGCATATGGGCATGTCAGAAGAAGATGATCTGCATAACTCTAAAGGTAACTAATCCATCCTCTATGAGAATTATTTTTTGTATTGCCAACCAAGCAAAGAATCCTGCCTTAGGGAGGCATTTTTTCCCCCATATCAACTTGGATGCCAATCTTGTCTTTCCATAGCCATTTCTTTAATTTTATATCCGAACTTTACTTTGTATGTGACTGTAGAAGACCCACACCATCTGATCATGTCCTTATCACTGGATGGGACAAAATGCCTGCCTTTGAGGATTTCTGTTAATGCCTCTTTCTGAGCTTGTGGTGCATTGAGGGCTTAAAGATCATTCCAGACCCAGCTAAATGATCCCTGATTTTTAGATATCCTACCATAATTAGAAACCTTGCTCCCCCATAGCCTTGTTTTTTCTTCCTTGATTTTTACCCAATTGATCCAATTTTCTTTAAATCCAAATTTCTCCAACACCTCTAGGAGAAATTGTCTGTCTACCATGTCATAGGCTTGGAGGATGTCCAATTTCAACACCATGAAGGCAACTTCATTTTTCCTGGCTAAGTGTATGGTTTCATGAGCAATGATTATTCCTTTTGCTATTGACCTTCCTGGTGCAAATCCACTTTGTTCTTCTGATATGACCTCATTCAAGACTTCCTTGAGCCTGTTTGCAATTATTTTGGTGACCACCTTATACATCGTATTGCACAGGGCAATTGGTCTAAAATCACTCATTGTCTGCGGGTCTTTTTCTTGGGGATTAGGGCCAGAAATGTGTGATTTATTTCCCCCAACATTATCATTTTTCTCCTTGATTCTTCCACTACCGCCCATAGGTCTTTCCCAACTATATCCCAAAACTTATGAAAGAAACCTGTTGGAAACCCATTAGGACTTGGGGCCTTGTCTGGATTCATATGGAAGACTGCTTCCCTGACTTCTTCCAAGGAAATCTTCTGATACAATCACCTGTTCTGCTCTTCCTTTATAATTGTGGGGATTGAGATCAACAAATTTTCCCTTGTTCTATTTTCTTGGCTTTCCCTATTCAGAATATCTTTAAAGAATCTAACCGCCTCCTTGTTCACCTCCTTAAAAGATTGTGTAATTTCCTCGTTAATCTTCTTGATCTCGCAATCCTATTCCTGCTTCGATTGGAGATTGTTGTTTTGTGGAAGTACTTGGTGTTCCTATCTCCTTTCAACCATGTCTCTCTTGATTTCTATCACCAATAGCATTCTTCCCTCTTTAGTATTTTTGCGAGTTCTTTTAGACATTTCTCATTCTCAAAATCAACTGCATCCATTCCTTTCTCTATTATATGCTCATTCAAGGATCTGATCTCTTGCTCTAATATCTCTTTCTCGTAGAAAATGTTCTTGAAAGGAGTCTTATTCCATTCTTTGAGCTTGTTCTTGATATATCCTAACTTTTTGTTTATCTTATATAGTTATAATTTATCTCCAAACCTAATCTCATTCCACCAACCCTCTATTAGCTTTGGTAGGTGTTCATCTCTCAGCCACATATTTTCAAACTTGAAAGGCATACTTTAGGGGGGTCATCCTGCCCAAATGTTAGTAAAACAGGGAAATAGTTTGACCCGGTGAAAGGTAGGATGTGGGCTTCCTAATTGGTTGTTGCCTCTCCCCTGTCTCCCTAGAGCAAGAATTTGTCCAACCTTTCTACAATGTTGGTGAAGCCCTTCCTTCTGTTAGACCATGTGAAAATTCCATTCTTGGTCTGCAGGTCTTTTAGCAGGTTTGTATCTACAAATTCTTGGAAATCACTCTGAATGGCTGTTGTTCTTCCCAAACCTCCTTGTTTCCCCTCATTATTCAAAGTTGCATTGAAATCTCCTGCTAGTATCCCTTTCTCATTTCTCCAAGTTTCTAGTTCACTTGTTATTTTATTCCACACCTATCTTTTTTCCATTGTGGCTATTGGGCCATATACATTGATGCTGAAGAAGATTTCATGTGTCCTCAGGTCTTTGAACTTTATCAACTGCCAATTGTCATCTTTTTTTCCACTTCCCCAACTATTGTCAAAGGGTTCCATAATACTCCCAGGCCACCAGAAACACTTGTAGCCTCCTTGAATTGGCCTTTCCATTATTTCCAATTGCTCAATCTCCTCTTTCCTTCCTCCTTGCTCCACTTCGACTCTTGGATTATAACTATATCAGCTTTTGATTGGTCAATTTGGAGCTTGAACATGCACCATTTGTTAGGGGAATTAATGCCCCTAACATTCCATGTTATGATCCTCATTCGGCCATAGGAAGGAGGCCATCCTTCCCAACTATCAGTTTCCTCTACCCTATGGCATTGCCTGTAATTAGCAGTTTAGCTTTGTTTGTTTTTTGATCCCTTTTGGTTTTCTATTTTACGTTTGGTTTATTTATCTTTGATTCTGATTGCTCAAGCATCCTTTCCTCAAACAAATCTCCCTCCTCTACCTCCTCCCAGAGTTCTCCTTCTCCATTTGTGTATTGGTAACTCTCCTCTTCCTCAAACTGTGAGCAATTTCCTTCTTCCTCCTGGTGTTCTTCTTCATCCTCTTCTCTATTACTCTACATATCCTTCCCAGTCTCTTCTCCTACCTCTAGGGGTCCCTTCTCTATTCTTTTTATTTCCTTGGTCAATTCTAAGAGTTGGGCGTTGATGTCCTTCTGGAGTTCCTATGTGTCACCCAGGAGAGCGTTAAGGGATTTTTCTGCATGGGAGGTTTCAACCCCCGGTTGTTTCTTCACTGGGGTGGTTGTCTTACTACAATTCTAAGTTTCTCCTACAAGCTTCCTTCTCTCAGGATCTCTCCAACCATTCTTAGTTAAGTCTTCTAGGGATTGGGCTGCCTCTCCCTGGGATATTCCATCCCCTTTTTCTTTCAAATCCTTTTCACTTTCATTGGTCTCCTTTCCCCTGTTTGAAGTGCCTTCTTGGAATGCTTCTGTGAAGAGGAACTTTTTAGGCCTTGTTCCTTTCCACACCTCTATTTCCTATTGCCAGCTTCCATACTTTGTCAAAATTTCTAGGTTCTTGTAGATTCCAACCTTCTCATCTATCTCTACTAAGATGCAGGCTTTTGCGCCATCTTTTCCATTTATGAAATCCTCATCAACCCCCAGACACACCCCTAGGGCATCACCTAATCTCACCATAGCCTCCACATTCCAAAATTCTGAGGGCAGATCCACCAATTTGATCCAGGTAGGGATTTGATTTATTTTATAATTCCAAGGATCAAAATTTGATCTCTAATTTAGAAAGTGGAAGCTATGGCCATTCAAACATAGGGATTCCCTTTTATTATTTCTAGCTTTAATTTTTTATCTATGCATTCTATAAGAAAGAAAGAATTTGGTAGTTGGTGGATGCTTACCTGGTCCTTGAAGTTGTTTCACCACCAAGCTTTGATTTCCTCCCTAGGACACCCTGGGTCTCTCCACTTGGTAAACAGAGCTCTGTCCATCAGTTTGGTCACTCTTGGTTTGATCATTTCAGAAGGCATTTGATACAACTTACTTCCCCGTAGCCGTAAACTGTTGCTCTAGCTCAATCCTTTCCCTTTGCTTTGGAATTTCCTTCTATTCGCTTTCCTTTTGAACAACTCTCGATCTCTCTGGTTCATTCTTCTTCCAAATTCAAATTCTTCTCTGATTTGATGGTCTATTTTTTCTTCATTCTCTAGCTTAGGGTTTCCCGATCCTTTCACTCTCCAGAATTTGTTGGTGCGTTTCTAAATGCCACTGCCCTTGTGATGCTAGTTGAAGTCTGGCAGTTTCCCATGGCATCCTTTTTCCCAGAACTACCCATGCCTTGGCTCTCGCGTGCTTTGATTTTGCTTATTCCTTTGGTGCCCTACTACATTCCAACCATGTCCAGGAACCCTCCTTTCACCTTCACCTTGCAATCTTCTTCTCTGGTCGTGATCTTGATTCTTTGGGATTTCCATCTTGTAAAAGTATGAGTGACACTTATCCACCCAGGTTCTGTTTTCAAACACCCATTGTGGGATGTGATCTACCTTCTGTAATTTTCCTTCTCTCCTAGGCAACCTTCTTCCTCTATGTCACCCCATCGTCTCCTTTTGTCTTCTACAAATTTTAGCTCCCCTTTGCCACCTTGTGACATGTTACAGGAAAACTATATTTAATTAAATAATGAAAATTAGTTAATCATGTTGGAAAGAAGAAAATTAAATTTAATTAAATAATTATAAATTATTTAATTTATTTAATTAATATTTTCACCCACATTAACTAAATAATTTATGCTTTATTCTCATCCACCATAATTAAATAATTTTAAATTATTTAACTAGCTAATATTTCCTCTAAAATAAATAAATACATTTAATTTTCTCTTTCTATCTTTAATTCTTCTAAAAATAAATAAAATCAACATTTTATTTATTTCCTATATATATCTTGCTCTCATGCATATATTTAATTTTATTAATATTCTTCTATCTCCTAATTTAGTGAGTTGATTGAAAAATGTCAATTTACTCTCACTCACTCTCACTTCACTATTTATGCAACCAATCATCTCATCCATGCAGTTAGTCATCTCATCTGTGCAACTAGTTCACTCATCATCCAAGCCTCTCATCTTGAAACATGTTGCTTGCATATTCATCATGATCTGTCAATCAATATCATCCATTGATCCTTCAAATCATCCTCAACCATCAATCAATATTAGGTGAAAGCTATAAATCCACCATCATTCCAAGCTATCAAACTCCCTACAATTATCTTTAAGCTTCACAATTATCATTTTCAAGCCATCGTAGCATCTATTTTGTGAATCAAGGTTATGCTAAGATGAAGAGCAATCCACATTACAATATACTTACAACAATATCAAGTGTAGACATCAAAAATTTGTCCTCTTACGATACCTTGTCATAACATCGCATCATTTAGACACCTTGTAGTATGTTTTGCCACTAGGTACCCATGTCATCATCTAATTAGTTAAATAAATCTTATTTATTTGACTAATTTCATTTATTCCCTTCCTAAATCATTTTCATCAATTCCTCTAATGTTAATTAAATAAATCATTTCCATCCATTCCTCTAATGTTAATTAAATAATTTATATTATTTAATTAAATTAAATCATTTCTATTCATTCTTCTGATGTTAATTAAATATTTAATTAATAAATCCAACGTTAATTAAATAAATTCAAAATTTATTTAATTAATAAAATCCTAAAAAGATCTTCTCGCTTTCTTTCCAAAATTGAACTCATGTGTATCTAATTAATTAATTTAATTAGATAATTCATCAATTATCCTTCTCGTCTTTTTCAATATTTATTTCCTTTAAAATAGGAAATGAAATCTTTCTATCTTTTTTTGACATCTTATCTCATCTCGTTTCATTTCCTCTTTTGTCAAAAATCAAATCCTTGTTGAATCTTGTCAAATTTTATCTTCATCAACATCACAGCTCTATAAATACGACCTTTCACAATACATTTAGGGAGATTCACCTAGCATCCAGACTCTGTCAAAATCAGTCTTCCATCTCTATCCATCATTCTCTTCATTGGTCATTTTCGTCATCAAGTCGTTATGCTGCAAGAATGAGCATCCAACACTCCTCTATTGTCAACCCTTCAAAATCTTGCATTCTCATGCAGGTGGAGAAGAGCAATGGAGATAAATCGAGTTAGTGTGAAGATCGGTTTGCATTTGTGCTTTTTATTGTGATTTTCGTGTTGTTTCGTACTCTATTGTGCTTGATAGGGTTTTATTTAGTTTATTGTTTTCAATACTCTAAAATCTGAAATTTTCCCTATCTACATTTGGTGAACCCGACGCGAATCCCTGTTAATGTGCATGTGTGTTTAGATTAGATATTTTGTTTTGCATGTGTGTGTTTTTCAAGTAACTTCATTGAAGATGGTGAAAATCTGAGTCTTAATCTAATAAGATTTCAGAATAAAATTTTCCTCCGTCTACATTGGTGAACCCAACGAATTTATTTACATGCAGTTTACAAATATCATATCTTTGACAATTTTACAGGAATGAATTCATCATTGTTGGAGATGTCTTCACAGTAGGCGTATCAACATCATCTCTGGGTCACTCACAACTGTTGGTCTCGATTTTCATTTTCTTCTTATCTAACTTATCCAACAAGGAAGAACACCGTAACTCTGCTGAATGGGCATATGTTGCACTAGCTTCCACCAGTGTTTGAGTTTCTATTAGTCTTGATCTTGCATATTCCAATTCCCTGAGGTGCATTTGCAATTTTTGAGTTTGTGCACTAGCCTCATGCAAACATAATTCCACTTTGAGAACCCTCTTTCTATGCTTTTGATCTAGCCCACCGTGTTTTATCTTCTAGAAGTCGAAGTTTGAGGTTTCGCAGGTTGTAAAACCTTGCTCTGTCGCCCCTGAAAGAAATCTAGTCGCCGCCCTGCATATTCTTCTTTCACTGTTCCAAAAACTTCGTTCAACCTTAAATCCACCATCCTCCTCTCTTAGTCTTCGGTCAAGCTTTACTTTTAAACTTGCCTTTATCTTTCATTTAGCTTTAGTTTTATGCTTTAGCTTTAATCTTAGAGTTACTTTTAATATTCGATTTACCTATTATTTAGTTTTTATTTTTATTTGATTTAAGATTTTTAGTTTTTTTAATTCAATTTAAATTTAGCTTTTCTTAATTTAATGTAGATCTTAGATTTTTAATTAATTTAGATTTTAGATTTTTAATTAGAATTTAATTAGATTTTTTAGATTTTTAAATTATATTTTAAATTAGATTTTTAGATTTTTAAATTAGCTTTTAGTTAGATTTTTATTTATTTTTATTAGTTTTTTTAATTAGATTTTTAGATTTTTAATTAGATTTTTTTTAATTAATTTTTTTATTAGATTTTAGATTTTAGATTAGATTTTAAATTAGATTTTTATTAGATTTTAGATTTTAGATTAGATTCTTAATTTAGATTTTAAATATAGATTTTTAACTTGATTTTCTAATTTAACTTAGATTTTAAATTTTTTAATTTAGTTAGATTTTTAACAGATTGCATGTTTTTGAACTTAATCTCACATTGGCTTGTAGGTTTGTGTATTTTTTTCTTGTCTTGGTGACTTTCAGGGTATTTAGGAGCGGGAACAACGTTGGCATCAGTCACACACATCAAATTGGAAAGTGAATAATCAGGTGCATACATTCTAATCTTTCGTTTCTCATTAATCATTGCTTGTCAACACATTTCAATTTGGGGCATAAAATCAAATCTTGTTTGATCACATATTTGAAATTGGGCTTAAAACGAATTTTGTCTTCAATCACACATCTTGATTTGGGGTTAAAAAGAACAAGTGTTTGAATTGTTTTACACACATTTCAATTTTCTAAGGGTCAATTAATAATTGTGAGTGTGAATCAAGTGTGGGTGTGATCACAAACACCTCACTTGGTTTGTTTTTTGTCAAACCCTTCATAGGAGGCCTGCTAAGGGATTTCATCACCCTTGGGGACGACCTCAATCGAAGTGTGAATCGAAAGACACGCTTGTTTGAGAGTTAAAATCTTGTCACTCTTGGCTAAGCCCCAAAGAACTTTATACCTTTGGGAAGTGAAGGTGAAGCGTGGGTTACCCCTTTCTCCCAGCTGTGTGGCAGGATTTTGCTTTCAAATCATCCTTAGTCAACCTTGTGCAGACTAGCTTGAGACCTAATTGGCCATACCCCACTTGACTAGTCTTAGGGCTTGTTGAGGTGTCTTCCATGTGTGCTTGTTTCATAATCATCATTACATTCTTCAAATTTCAAAATTCAAACTTTCTTATGTGTCTTGCGTGAGTGATTTATGTGTGTACATGTGTGATTTATTCATTTCAACATTGCCAAACCGAGCTAAACACCAAACACATAAAGACAAGTCACTCTACACGTTCTTCCAACACATTCATATCCAATCACTTTCATCCTAATCATTCTTTTTAGCCACATCCTATCCATTTCATCCTAATCAATCAAGTCATCCAATCTAATCATTCCACATCATCACCATCACCAACAAAGTCCTAGTCACCACTTGTCAAAATGGTCATAATCATAAACAAGCCCAATCCTAATCATAAGCTCAAAATCATAATCCAAGGGGGCTATCCCTCTAGTCCAAATCATGAGACAAAACCTAAGCCTGAAGTCATAATTCAAGGAGTCTCTTTCTCTAGTTCAAATCATGAAACAAACCAAAACATAAAATTAGACTTCGAGGGGCTTCTCCTACCACCTCTAATGATGACATGAACTATGTTGCATACTTTGAGGAACAAATCGATGTGCAAGAGCTGACACACATGTGTGACACCATGCCCACATTCGAACACAAATCCCTAGCATCCCAACTTCGAAACCTCCTTCAGACACTTCACCAAATACCCCAACCCCTAGACCACCAAACCATACAAAGCTTTCAAACCCTCTTCCAAAAATTTCAACAAATTAAATCACCTCAAATCCAACACCTCCTAGCTCAAGCCAATCAATTCATTGCCACTTGTCAAATTCAACAACCAGAACATCATCCCCTATCTATTCATTATCAACCAATGCCACCTCAACCTTATGTTTCATCCCCTTCTATCTCATACCAATCTAATCCATCCACTCCTTCGCATGTCAATGCCACATCAACCTATCAAGCCACATCACAAAAAACACATGTGAATTTAAGTTCTACCTTGCAACAAGGTCAAACTTCATCATGTTCTAATGCAACCATTGACAAGGGGAATACCAATCTAGCACATGCACCCTATAACTTTATCATACCATCATCCAATCAAAATCAAAACCCTAAGCCAACACCTTCCACCCCTACACCTCCAAAGGATGTGACCCAAGGGCTACGAGCAAGGAATCAACTGTCGCCATGTCATTCAACACATATACCTGAACATACAAAAGAATCCTCAAAAATCATGCCAAGTCCTTCAATCCAACCATGTCATCCACAACCCCTTGAGCCAATTCTAGAGTCTCCCCTCGTAAGTCCAAGTCACCCTCTATCATGCTCCTATGTTGTTGACCATCAAGAACATGACAAGTCTCTCCATGAGAAATCCCCTTCCACCTCCATTCCAACAAGTCATGAGGTATTTCAAGAGCACAATCCTAAACATGCAGAAACATTACCCCCTCATCCACATAAAGATCAACACCCTCCTAATGATTCCATTTATAACATACCTAATACTATTCATGATCAATCTTCTATCTTTGATCAAGACCCCTTTTATGATCAAGAAGACCACGATGATCCTCTTAGCCAACTTTATGCATTCCATGGTCAAGAGCCTATCACTTCACCTATCCATGAGCAAGAAACCTCCATTGCTCCTATCCACCCCCTACCTAGCCCTATCCATGATCCATCAACATCCACTTCCCTTGATGAGACATATGCCTCCCTAGCACACATAGAAGATCAAACAATCACCTTGGATCTAAGTGAACACAATGATAATCAAGATCCTAATGATCCTCCATCACCCACTATCGACCCCATTGCACTTCCTCCATCATATCATATTGGTCTTTCCACCCTCATTCATGAATGTTCCTCCTTAGAACAACAAAAACCATTATCTTCCCTTGCATCATTTTCTCCATCCAATAAGGAACTTGTGTCTAGTGTTCCACCTATACCTATTCCCATTGTCCATTGCACACTCCAAAACATGAACCACCAAGGTAAAGGTCTAGACCTTCATGAAAAAGATATTTTGGAGCCTATACATGTCAAAGTCCCTCCACGCTCATATGGCCTTGGACCTACACTCCAAGGACAACAACCTAAAGATGTTGGTACTTCCTCCATGCATCCTCAGTCCACTTTCCATCATAAAGCCTATCGTATCCCTAAATCATATGTTGCCATCCCTCCTCCATCATCTTACAAATGTCCAAAGCATGTGACCATACACCTTCCACCATCAAATCTACCACCATTGCTTCCAACTCCTAATATCCCTTGATCCACTTTGCCACCATTGCTTCCAACTCCTAATATCCCTACCATCCAATCCTCTTATCCATTTATCCATAAATCCTCTAAACATCTTAATCATGACCAACAAATGCACACATTGTCTAAACATAAAGCTTCCACCCATTCCACCATACCCATGGGATTCAAAAGCAAGAATTTCAATGCCTCTACCTATAAAGTAAAAAATTCTAAAGGTCCTAATGCCTTAGCATACAATTACAAAAAGTCAGAGCAAAATCCATCTAAAAAGTTATATAAGCCCATATCTCCAAAAGTAAAGGCCAAAACTAAAATGGTTTGGGTACCTAAGCAAAAAGAAAGCAAGTCAAATGAGGCATCTACATCACAAAAATCCCAATCATCCACTTCCACCTCACATTCCCACTCTATTCAAGAGTCTCAAACTCCTAAAACCCACAAGCCAAACAAAAATCATCAAAATAGTAAGTCTATGTGGGTACCTAAAACACTTCATCCACCACTTCCTAAGCGAACATCTCCATTGCTTCCTACACCCCATCCACATCAAAAGCTTCAACATTTATCACAGTGTGTGCAACCATTGGTCATGGTTCCCTTCCATTTCACAACAATTCCACATACCTCCATCTCCCCATCCTTTACGTATTATCCTACATATCTCCCCCACCATCTTCCTATGGTCCATGCTTTTGCATAAACCTTTCATCCATCCTTTTGCACAAGTCCTATTCAATCCACATCATCATCCACTATTCCCCATCCATTCTTGCATAAGCCTTTCATAATATGCTATCTACCCACTTCATCTCCCTTTCATGTCATCCCTTACCAACATCTATGAGCATAATGACATTTGACATGGTCCATGCAATGAAATCCATCCCTAGTGGGACTATCACCTTTCATGCAACTAGACACTTGAGTCCCTCCTATCCATATTCCCCTTCTCCTATCCAAAAGAAAGAAAGAAAAAAAGTAAAGAGAAATCCCTTCGTCCAACGGTGAAAACCTGGTAAACAAGCGCCCTGGATAAGTACCATGATGAAAACCTAGCAAATAGGCATCATGTGTAGGTTGATCTTCTATGCCACTTACACTTGGGGGCACAATGTCTTATCTATCCAACCTATCATTCATTTCATATCATTTCCATCCTACCTACCATCTTTAGCCATCATACATACCTCTCATATTGAGTCCACTTATCCACCCTTCTTTTGATCTTGATGAAGATATAGGGGCAAAATGTTGAAACATTTTTTGGGTATCTCTTGATATACCTCATCCTTCCAAACAAGCCTATCATTATCCTATTGTCATAAGTTTTGTCATAAAAAATCCTAAGTATTGTACCTAGAATGGGGCATGTTATTCCTATGCGACGTAGTCTTTGGAGATCACATCCTTGCTCTCCTATGATGCATACATCCATTTCATTCACTATGACCTATCCATTCCATCCATCCATATATCATGAGCCTTTTATCCCTTATCCCATCACCCACCCTTTCATCCATCAATCCCATCTATCTCCTTGCACCTAGACTTGGTTTTCCCCTTGTCATTGGTATCTAGCATAAAGGCTACTCAAATTTTCATCCTTTGACACCTCCAAACATTTCAAAAATACAAAAAAATCAAAACATTTCAAAAATACAAAAAAATCAAAACATTTCAAAAATACAAAAAAACATGAAAACATTTCAAAAATTCAAAAACATGAAAACATCAAAACATTTCAAAATCCAAAAAATTCTAAACATTTCAAAATCCAAAAATTCTAAACATTTCAAAATCCAAAAAAACATTTCAAAATCAAAAAAATCAAAACATTTCACAAGTCCAAAAAAAATGGAAAAAGGTCCTAAAAAAATCCCAAAAAATCAAATAGCCAACAAAAATCCAAGCAATAAAATCAAACCACATCACTTCTTCTAATCAATTTAATCATTATCATCAAATCAATTCATTTCTTCATCATTCCAATCACATCAATTATTCTATTCAATTCATCACATCCTATCATCTAATCAATCATCATATCATTACAAACTGTTTCTTCAAATCAATCAAATCAATCCAAGCCATAATCCAAATGCAAGTCAATCCTTAATCCATACCAATCAAGTCAATCAATTTTGTCAAATTATCGAATCACATCCTTTGGTCTTGATCCTAATCTTGTCGTAAACCAAATCAAAGTCAATCAATCAATTATCATCATCCTTGTGTTGATCTAGGGACATGTTGCTCCCCACAATGACAACACTATCATCATCATCAATCAATCAATCAATCAACGGTTTACAACTTGACTGGGGCAACACTTTGTTTTTTTTTGTATCATTTGTGCATGCTTGCTTGCTTGCTTGTGTGTGTTATCATTTTATCTTGCATTTGTATCAAATCCATATCATTCTAGCTAATATTCATATCTTGTGCATGTTGGAGTAAATTTTTGCACTATCCTTTGCATCTAAGGTCACATCATACCTTTTGTGCATTAGGACTTTAATGCTCTAAGTCTATTTCCTCATATGTCTAGACAAGGTTGTATTACGGTAGGGCACGAGACACATCATCACCTTGGTCCTTATATCTTGGTGCATAATGTCTAGTGCTATATCAAACATCATGGTTGCTCACCTTCATTGCAACATAGCACATACTTTCACCTCCTTCTTCCACTTTCTATCTTGCATCATTCGTCTTATCCCTCCCTTTATCATTTCATTTCAAGAGCCTACCCGTGTTTGTTCAACCCGCCTATCCTCTCGAGGGGGCATCATCATTCCATCATCATCCTATCTTTCTATCATTATCCATTTTCCTCTATCCATACCTTAACTTCTTTGAAATGATGTTACTCGACACAAATCTCATCATCTCGAACATCATCTCAAAGAGGGGAAAAATGTAGACATCAAAAATTTGTCCTCTTACGATACCTTGTCATAACATCGCATCATTTAGACACCTTGTAGTATGTTTTTCCACTAGGTACCCATGTCATCATTTAATTAGTTAAATAAATCTTCTTTATTTGACTAATTTCATTTATTCCCTTCCTAAATCATTTTCATCAATTCCTCTAATGTTAATTAAATAATTTAAATCATTTCCATCCATTCCTCTAATGTTAATTAAATAATTTATATTATTTAATTAAATTAAATCATTTCTATTCATTCTTTTGATGTTAATTAAATAATTTATATTATTTAATTCATAAATCCAACGTTAATTAAATAAATCCAAAATTTATTTAATTAATAAAATCCTAAAAAGATCTTCTCGCTTTCTTTCCAAAACTGAACTCATGTGTATCTAATTAATTTATTTAATTAGATAATTCATCAATTATCCTTCTCATCTTTTTCAAGATTTATTTCCTTTAAAATAGGAAATGAAATCTTTCTATCTTTTTTTGACATCTTATCTCATCTTGTTGTATTTCCTCTTTTGTCAAAAATCAAATCCTTGTCGAATCTTGTCAAATTTTATCTTCGTCAACATCACAGCTCTATAAATACGACCTTTCACAATACATTTAGGGAGATTCACCTAGCATCCAGACTCTATCAAAATAAATCTTCCATCTCTATCCATCATTCTCTTCACTGGTCATTTTCATCATCAAGTCGTTATGCTGCAAGAATGAGCATCCAACACTCCTCTATTGTCAACCCTTCAAAATCTTGCATTCTCATGCAGGTGGAGAAGAGCAATGGAGATAAATCGAGTTAGTGCGGAGATCGGTTTCCATTTGTGCTTTTTATTGTGATTTTCGTGTTGTTTCATACTCTATTGTGCTTGATAGGGTTTTAGTTAGTTTATTGTTTTCAATACTCTAAAATCTAAAATTTTCCCTATCTACATCAAGTATAATGGAGTAAGATTAAGTTTATCGATGTATGATTGATTTGATTTAATTTACTTTGTTTGCACACTCTCATCATAGAACTTATCATCACTTGAAGATCTAGATTAACCTTTTCCTATTGAGGTTTAATCCTACATCATCTTTTTTATCAATAAAAAGCACCAAAAATAGTCATCCATAATCGTCACATATTTTTTCCAAATCCAAGTTATATCTTTAAAAGGTCCTAAAGGTCTAACATCAAATCATCCAATTATCATCTCACAAAGGTGCTAACATTTGTATGCCAATCATAGGTCTTTACATAGAAAACTCATGGAGTCCAATCAAAGTAAGTCAACATTACCACAACCATGAGTGAAGAACATGAACTTGAAATTCCTTTTGATTTGTTCAACCCAAATGATTATCAAACACCATGAATTTCCTCAAAATATGTTATGCCTATTATAGAGGACATCACACGTGATGATTTTGAATTATCACAAAAAAAATTACTAGAGATGTAACAAGACCCAGATGTAATGAAGGAAATTGATTGTCTTCTTTCTATGTACCCAAACATATATTTTCTTACATTAGCACAAAAAGGTGCCAAGCTACCTTTAAAATTTGACATTGCCACACTCAAGAAGCAAGCCCTAACAAACATCACTTCATCACAAATCACATCTAACGTAAACATCCCCATATCTCAATCATTCAATAAATCCATTCCATAAATCTCCATGCTAATTACATAAAGTCAACCATCCATACCTTATATTGGCACAAACTCAACAATATTTGTTAAACAATACATCAATCCCATTTTCAAGGACCCATCTCATCTAATCATCTCACTATATACATTCCCATACCTAATCCTCACATCTCATCATCCATACCATATAACACTAAATCCTCCATACCTACTATACCTATGGACATACACATCCCATACCACTCTCTTTCTTCCACACTCAACATACCTATAAGCACAAACATCCCACATAATTCACAATTTTCTATAAACATAAACATACCATAAAATTCTTGATCTTTCATAACCACTACACCTCCAAGTACATACATCCCACAAAATCAATCATCCATTCCATCATCTAACATAACACAACATCAATCATACATCCCAAAAAATAAATTATTTGTTCCTTCATCTAATATATCACAATCTCAATCATACATCAAACAAAAGTGGTCTTCTATTCCATCATCTAGTATTCAACAACATCAATCATACATCCCACAAAATCAATAATCCATCCCTTTAAATTTCAACATTCCACAACAACAATCATACATTTCCCAATATCCTAATCACTCATTCAATTCATAAACTATTCCACAAACTCAATCATACATTCCTTCAAATTCAACCAATCAACCAACTATCAACATGTCTACCATTACACCAAAAAATGACTTGGCATCACAAATCCAACTTGCATAAGAAAATAATTAACATGGAACTAGGAAATACAAAGAAAAGATACACACTTGAAGACATATGTACTTATCCATTCGATCGATCTATTCAAATGACACCTTTCTCTCACAACTTTGAAATGCCTAAATTTGACAAGTACAAGGGAAGAGGTGATCCATGAGAGCACATACAATAATTTTACATAGTTTTCCTAGAGGTTGCTTGCAATGACACATACTTAATGCACATTTTTCCATGAATTTTAGGAGGACACACAATTTAATGTTCTCCCATTTACCACATGGTATCAATACCTTTCATGAACTAGTAGAAAAATTCATCAGTCAATTCTCTTACAATGTTGAACATAAAATATCTATGATTGATTTATGTAATACACAACGCAATGGAAAATAATTCGTTGCCTTCCTACAATAGTGGAGGAATATGGAAAGTAAATTCCCATGAACTATACTTGAAAAACAACTTGTAAGCATATTTGTACAAAACCTCAATCAAATAATAGGTTTTCACCTACAATTAAAATGCAGTAACATGACACATGATGAAATCATAGAGAAAGGAATTACCATAAAATCTCATCATAAAAGGTCTTGTTAAGATTTATAAGAAAAGAAAAGATTGTGCTTCACACTCCAATGACAAACCTCACCTATGGGACAAAAACAAAAATATTACTGATGATAGTGTCGTAAATGGTAAGTTTGTACAAAACATACAAACACCATCCAACATGCATTCAAGTAATCAAAACATGACTCTCCCAAGGGGAGCACCTAGACAAAACAATAATCCCAAACAAAAATACACTCCCCTAGGGGAGCTAATTGAGCTTTCATTAAAGAAATTGATCAAAATAATCTCATTAAGCTACCAAAATTAAAATAATATGGCCACAGTTCAAACCCTCATGGTACAATGAAAATAAATATTGTGAGTACCATAGAGTAAAAGATCATAAGACACTGAATTGCATGAGATTGTTAAATATTATCCTGGATTTAATCGATTGAGGATACATCAATATTGAGGAACATACTAGCAAATCTACCAATAACGATCTTGGCATCTACAAGGATCCAATCCTTGACCATGGAAATAAAAGTGACTCCGATAAAGAAAAGAGCTATAACAATATTAACTATTCATATGATTATGTTGTGGGACATATTGAGGAGACTGATAACCAAATTGCTACCATAAGCATTTCAAATAAAACTCTTGAATGTGCAGTTACTACCCATCATGGAAACATTACTCTTTAAGGAGCACAACCAACCACCCATCCTACATTTGAATACAATATTTTATACCATCTAAGAAAGACACAATCTCATATCTCCATATTAGATTTACATCTTATATCTCCTGCACATAAGGAGATATTGAAAAAAAATACTACATGCATCTTCTATACCCACTAACATAGATACTAAATAATTTCAAGCCATGGTGGGACACCTCACCTCAATCCATCAGCTTGTATTCATTGAGAATGATATTCCAACCACCACATCCAATAACCAAGCTTTATACTTATAAGTTGTCATCCATAAACACAAAATAAAAATAGTCTTGATAGGTGGTGGAGAAGGCTTAAATATTTGCACCCTAAAATTGGTAAAATAGTTGGGATACTCCGATGGTGTCATAGATGCATAGAAAAGTATTAAAATAAAAGCATATGATGATGTTGAATGTGAATATGAAGGGATAATCAAGTTTCCTACTCAAGTTGGTCCTTCCATTATAGGAATTACATGTCAAGTTTTGGACCTTGATCTCCCCTACATTATCCTCCTAGGCTACCCATGGATACATTCCATGTAGGCTATTCCATCCACTTATTATCAATGCCTAAAATTTTGCTACAATGATATCGAGGTAATAATTTATGGAGATCATCACCCTTTCCAATATTGGAAAAATAAAGAGGAAAAATACCACAAAACACACCAAGTACCCAACAAAGACATCGCCTAAACATATGATATCAATCCATCCACCTTATCTTCATAATCAACTACACATATTCCCATTCCCGAGATCAAGGTAAAAATAACTGAAAAAGGTTGTGGAGAGTATGACATGAAATTTTCCTTCTATGTGGGGCAACTTCTGTATTCACCTAGAACATATGGAAAACCACAATGAATCCAAACTTTCATCTATAGTTATTGTCAAGTATGAACCTACAATATTTTCATGTTAAGGAGAATTAAACAAAGATTTCATAGAAAATGACATCTCTAAATAGTTGTTCAAAGAGGACAAAGAACAAGTTACCCTGCTAGTTGAACAATACACTAATGGTCTTTCAAATTATCAAGAACATGGGATATATAGGTCAAGATGGCCTTGGACTCCATGAAAAAGGAATAAAAGAACTCATACTTTTTAGAAAATAGACAAATATTAAGAGCTTGGGTATGGGACATTGGACACTATATCTCCAGACCTCGTGTGCATCCCTAGTAAGGTAGCCAAAACTTTTCTTGCAGTTGAAATTAATAATGATGGTACCATCAATGACTCTTTCATGTATATCACTGATCTATTTAGAAAAAAAAATTCCATTTACACTTTAACCTCCATATCATTTACATCCACTATGCAAACTAATGACCTACCACTCATTTACCCTCAACTCATTAATTGGGATAAAAAAGGACCACTGATTCTAGACATATTTTAAAATGATGAGGCTATCGCAAAGATTATGGGAATTAGAGAAAGCATACCCTTTAGAGATCATAGAGTTGGATTGGTTATAGAGCTTGATGTTCAAGCATACTTTGGAGGAAATATTAAATCCTTTAGTGGAAAAAGTGATAAAATAAAAATAATAAAATGATCCCTTGGTAAAAACCACGCGACACAATAAAATCAAAAGAAAGTAAAATTAAAGGATGTATCCGAAGGTGAAAACCTCTTTGGAGAGCGTAAGGATGAAGGATTCCATCTCCCTATAATTTCTAAGTATCAAGAGAGATCCCCAATTTTAGTTAAAGAATCACAAGGGATAAATATTGGAACAATGAATAGTCCTAAGATCACTTTTTGTGTTACATCATTGATACCTAAGGAAAAGAAAGAATTCACATCATTCCTTGATAAATATAAGATCAACTTTTATTGGTTGTACACATATATGTTAGGACTAGATACCTCATTAGTGGTCCATCATTTGACAAATTTTGCGGATGCTAAACCAATGAAATAGAAACTTCTTGAGATGCATCTATAAATTGCACTATAATTCAAAGTTAAGCTTAACAAGATACTAGATGTTGGATTCATTTGGCGTATTGACTATCCAGAGTGGGTATCCAATCTTGTACACATTGCTCAAATCACTAGGGACATTAAAATATGCATTGACTTTAGGGATTTAAACAAGGATTTTCTAAAAGATCATTTTCCACTACCTAACATTAACATCATAGTAGATTTGAAAGCTGGTCATGGGATGCTTTCGATGATGGATGGTTTCTCAAGATATAATCAAGTTTGTATAACACCCGAAGATCAACACAAGACAATTTTCACATGTCCATGGGGTACATACTATTGGAATGTGATGCCATTTGGTCTAAAGAATGTTAGAGTAACTTAACAAAGAACCATGATAGTAATATTCCATGAATGGTTCCACAACATAATGGAAGACTATGTAGATGACCTATTGGAAAAATCCATTACACAAGAAAGTCACCTGGATGTCCTTGAGCAAATTTTTGACAGACTGGAAAAGTACCAAGTGAGATTCAATCCTAAGAATCGTGTCTTCAGTGTAAATTCATGAAAACTATTGGGATACATTAAATTTCTCATAGAGGCATTGAAGTTGACTCAACAAAATTGAAAGCAATAATTTAGATTCCTCCACTGACCACTCTAAAATAGTTACATAGTCTTCAAGAAAACCTCTAATCAATTTGATGCTCTATCGCCCAACTTATAGATAATTGCCATCCTTTTTCTCCTCTCTTCCACAAAAATGTCACATTTAAATGGGATGAGAAATGCCAACAAGCATTTCAGTAGTTGAAATATTATCTTGCTTGAATATTAGTATCGATGTCACCAATTTAGGGTAAACCTTTGGTACTATACATCTCTACCACAAAAACAACATTAGGAGCTCTTCTTGAAAAACATGATGATGCTAGAAATGAGAGAGCAGTATATTACACCATCAAAACATTAGTCAAATATGAGATTAACTACACTCTTATAGAACTAGCATGTCTAGTTGTCAAATTTGCATCACACAAGATTCAACACTATGCTCTTAATCGTCAAGAAAAGCTCATCTCAAAGGTTGATCTATTGAAATATCTTTTATCTTCAAAGCATCACTCACAATCCAAATGGCTAAATAGTTCATGATACTAAGTGAGTTTTACATTGACTATGTGGATTGAAAATGCATTAAAGAACAAGTCACTGGACACCAAATAGAAGAAGCACCCACATATGATGATATTCCACTTATTTCATATTTTCCTAGATGAAGCGGTTTTCAATATGACTCCTACAAGACAATGTAAATTATTCCTCAATGGATCTTACACACACCATGGTTTAGGAGCAAGAGTCCTCTTTATCAACACTTAAGGAGATTGTATCCCAAAACCATATTGTCTAGCATATCCATGTACCAAAAAAATTACTGAGTATGAATAATAGATTATGAAACTTAAAATGATTGTTTAGTGGTATATCAAAGAACTTTAAGTCTATGGAGATTCACAATCGGTTATAAGGCAGGTCAATGATGAATACCAAACAAAAGATGATAAACTGTTGCCATACAAAATAATGATTGACAACTTCAAGCAATAATTTTCTAGTATTTCTTTTAAGGAGATACCAAGATTAAACAAAAAAGTTGTAGATGTTATAAACACTATTGAATCTCTCTTAGGAATTTCCCCATAATAGTCTGCGATGTGAATTTTTAGTTGAATAACTTTTGGTTCCAACTTTCGATGTTCTAGTGTTTGAACTTGTGTGCAAAATTATTGGTCCTAATTCCCCATGGTATCATAATATTTATGCTTACCTACATGAAAATATCCATCCGCCCAACCTAACCACCAACCAAAATAAAACCTTCATATGTTGTTCATCTCTCTTCACCATCCTTGGCAATACATTATACCAAAAAAATATTGATGGTTCCCTTCTTAGGCATCTCAATTCAGAAGAAACTATAACTACCTTACATGAGTTTCACGAGGGTGTTTGTGGGGCACACTCTAGTGGTCATACCCTTGCTAATATTTTTTTGAGAACATGATACTATTGGCTGACTATAGATTAGGATGCATAATAATTTGTTAATAAATGCCTTCAATTTCAACAACACATATTTTATACATGCACCCACATAGGAATTGTTGTTAATAACCACTCAACCTTTTTCGCAATGGGGACTCAACATTGTAGGAAAAATACATCCCACCTCATCTAATGGTCACAAATTCATCATCACTGCCACTGAGTAGATCAAATCTATTCCATTAACCTACATCACCACCAAATAAATAGCTAAGTTTATCCTCAATTATATTATTTAACGATATGGTAAGACTTTCAAAAACCAAGATGTTCGTAGCCTTTGCGATCAATTCTATATCCAACACTACTTTTCCACCCCTTACTATCCATAGAGTAATAGTCAAGCTAATTCTTCTAATAAAACCATATTAAAAATCATTAAGAAGATAGTCAATGAAGTTGGTCATGACTGACATCTCCAATTCAACCTTGTCTTGTGGGATTATTGTACTAGCATTCATACACCCACAAGTGCCACCTCGTATTCACTAGTCTTTGGCATTGAAGCGATTTTTCCTATTGAGTTTGAAATTCCATCCTTAAGGGTCTCTCTGCAACATCTTGTTGACAATAAGAAATATCAAGTATCCAAGCTACAATGCTAGATGAAAGGCGACTCACTACACTAAATCATTCACAACCCTACCAAAATCACCTTCGTCGTAGTTATAAAAAGAAGATCAAGACTCTAAGATTCAAAGTGGGTGATTTAGTCCTAAAAGAAAATCAAAATAATCAACAAGACTATGAGACAAAGGGAAAGTTTGATCCTAATTAGTTAGGACCTTTTGTTGTCACAATAAGCTATGGATCAAGTGCTTATCAAATCACAACACCTAAAGGTGAGCCTCTAGAAGAGTCCACCAATAGTACTCATCTTAAGAAGTTTTATGCATCACCCTTAGGGTATCCCAACTAAAAAAGTCAAAATAAAAAAGTAAACATAAATAATCAGTCCTATGGTTAATGGGGAAAACCACTTTGGTGGTGTCTTGGATGAATACCACGGTGAAAACCTGTTTACTAGCATTGTGTGTAGCAAAAATAAAAAATAGAAAAAAGTAAAGATAAATAATCTGTCATATGGTGAAAACCACTTTGGTGGTGTTTTAGATAAGTACAATGATGAAAACCTATTTATAGGTGCCATGTATAGTAAGCACTATTTACTCTTTATTAGGTTTTTATTCATTCCATATCTATCCATCCATCCATAGTAAAACTAAGAATTTCATCTACCATATTTCACTTATCATGGCTTGATAATTATCAAAATCTATTGTTATCCATCCCACCTAGATACCATAATAAATATTGTCCACCCATCCCATAATAAATAACCCTATACTTAACTGGGGATTTTTTTCTTGACCTAGTCATACGGATTGGATCCTTGTTATTGCCTTGAAAAATTAAAAAAATTCTTATTCCAAAAATTTAAAATAAATAAATAAATCACATATTCCATTTTTTTTTTAAAAATACATATAAACCAAAAATCCATCTACCACAATCCATAATAAAATGATCATACACAAAAAAACACTCCAAATCATCTGTAATAAATTGTTGTTATTTAAACTTGAAATTAAAGATGAAAACCAAACTACACACCACATATAAAACATGTTATTTCATAACAAATCGCGAGCTAAGACCATTGTTGAACCAATCTACTGCTGACATACCTATTTCCTAGCCATTCAATTCATCATCCCAACTTATTTCTTAATGGATACATCCTTCCTACAATAGGCACAATCCAGGATAACAAGCACACCCTCTTTGGCAAGATATATGATGGCTTTTGATATGTTTTGATAGTTGGTCTTTTCTTTTGATTTATCTTTTTTGTCTCCTTGCAACACTTGCTTGAAGCCACCTCAATATTTTAATATCTTGGTGTGTCTAGAGGATAATAGAATGGGGCATGATCATAGATTTTTAATACTGTGTTTGTAAGGTGTTCTTGTAATATGACCAAGGCGAATACTTACCTTGTGTGTGTTGAGGTTGCTTCTAGCATAAATAAACATCTTTTGCATATCAAGTCATTCATACCTTTTGTGCACTCAAACTGTCATGCTCTAATTCTTACTCTCTCACATATTTTTGATAAGGTTTCCATATGTATGGTATGAATAAGGACAACCCTATTTGTTTGTAGAATCATAATCCATGCAATAGATATAATGTCCACTAGTACAAAAACAACAATAAATGACAAAAACTACTAAAAATTGGTCACGTGACCATTAGCTTGGTCACATGACCATTAGTAGTTTATTGCCAATCATTTATAACGCGACCAATTTCATGACTAAACCATTTTTAGTCATTTATTGGTTGTTTTGATTGATCAATTTGGTGGTATATTTAGTCGTTAATTTAGTCATTGATTGTTGTTAACTAATCATTTATTTAGTTGTTGTAATCATTTATTAAGTCATGGTAGTTATTTATTTATTCATGATAGTTATTTATTTAGTCATGGGTCATTTATTTAGTCATGGTAGTCATTTATTTTAGTCATTGTAGTCATTTATTTTAGTCATGGTAGTCATTTATTTAGTCATGGTAGTCATTTATTTAGTCATGGTTTAGTCATTTATTTAGGTGAATCAGTGATTCAAATTATAAATCAAATCTAACTTAATTAATCCTCACAAATTTATGCATATAAACTTCAAGTATCATAGATATTCAAATGTTGAGAGAAGCACCATGAAATGAAGACTAAAATGCTTGAAAAAATATAATTAATCAGACATAAACAAACACATATCACAAATCAAGAGGAGCCACAAAACAATATTTATGCGTGGAGAAAAAAAGACTCTAAAAATTTACTTCATTAAGCCTCACTGGAAAATCAAAACCTCACTAGTTACATTCAATGTCTTAGTGACAACTACCTCATTGGCAAAGAAAAACCTCATTGACTATTTTACATCATTTATTGAAAAATTGAAGAATTCAAAAAGGCATAAAAATAGAGAATCACTTTGTATAAATGAATTTCTTTTCTTGAAAGTTTCATTGGATTTGAAACTCAAGAACCTTTACTTTTGCACCTACAACACAGTGAAGACTATAAAATGTGTTTCTCCTTATTCAAAAAAAATCCATCTTAGCCCATGCACTATTAAACAATGAATTGTATTAGATTTCCCTTTCTTGTTACCACTGTTAATGTTAATGTCAATGTAAAAATAAAGCCAATTATGGAGTCCGACACCCTCATAGCATCCCCTGATCATGTCATAGCATCCCCTGATCATGTCCAGACTAGCGAAGTTTACTAACTTTTATTTTGATCTGACAAAAAAAAAAAACTAAATTGTGAGAGATACATTTAAAATAGTGGTTGACATATATAACTGAAGCATACTCCTAAATATAGCAAAACTTTAAAGCAAATACAACTATATAACTGGTAAAGAACTATTGTTAGAAATCATGCATCAAGTTTTTGCCCTTTCTTAACCTATATATTAGCTATTTATTGTTGAATATTAAACTTAACAAAAATATATTTTACCCAGAGAAACTGTTTTGCTTTCAAGTTTCAAATGGCTCTATGATACACAAATGAACCTTCCTATGAATTGGGAGATCTGTCCTCATGATCTTTATAGATAAAAACAAGAAATGAAAGGAATTTTAGAAATGAAACAGTAATCCTAGATGTGTGTGACCCCCAGGGATGTGATTTGGAGATGGTCAAGTATTGAGACATCTCCCATCTTGTTATGTGCTCATCGATTGTGGCTCCTATCACAATCAGAAGAAAAACTTTAAATATAAAGAAAAAAAATTGTAGCCTCCACTCTACTTATATTGCTTAACCTAGATGGTGGTTTGATATTGTGAAACATAAAAACCTTAAAACATTATCCTGATTATGCGGAATGAAAAACAATCTACCAAAAAAAGTAAAAAATATTGCTTAAAGCAACATGGTTTTGAACAATCTAGTATGTAATACAAACTTGTGATTTAAAGTAATTAGTAAAACATGCATTGTAGAGAAATGGTTTAGAAATTACTTGAAAGATTAAGATGCACAAATTATTTAGCTTTCTAATCCCTTGTAAGAAAATTAGGGAGCTTTATTTTTGTGACTAATAGTAAACAGAGTGTTTAAGAAAAAAAGGGAAACTTAAGTCCATGATTTCTGCATATTAAGGTTTAGTTCTTACCATTACAATGTTGTTTCAAAAGAAATAAGTTTGAAATCTGAATCTGAGTAAATTTTTGATACAACTATTAGTAAGTGGAAGTTGCCTAAGAACTACTATTAACAGATATTGTGAGACAGAGGAATATTCGATAATGAGCACATTTAGGTTTTTACATTATGGCACCTTTACCCTGTTTCATTGTTTTTTGCTACTTTCCCTGTGTCGCTATTGGTTTCGGCTCCTCCAAACTCTTCCACCCTGGTATTCACCTTTCACTTCTCTAATATGGCGAGCTGCAACCTGAAAATAAGGTTTTGATGAGGGTTTTAGAGTATGTTTATTAAAATGAAAGTTCAACCAAGATCCACAATGAAGCATACAAGGCACCCTTAAAAAGATTTTTTTGCAAAATTTAAAAGAAATAAAGGAGAAAAAATAGTGAGAGAGGCATCGAATAAGATGGATTAGATGGATCTCTGTTGCTATTGGATTCCACTCCTCAAACTCTTCTTCACTGGTATTCACCTTTCACTTCTCCAATTCGACGAGTTGTGCAGCTTGAAAATAAGGTTTCGACGAAGGTTTTGGGTTGATCCCTCAATCAAATGAACCAATAGAAAAAGAGAAATAAAGGAGGCAGGCGGCTGAAACAAAGGGAGAAGTTTTTAGAGTATATTAAAATGAAATTAGGGCCAAGAGTCGATAGCGATTAGGGTTTTTTTTGCCGCTAAAAATGATTTTAAAATGGAATCCAAAATAAATAAGGTAAAATACATAAATCTCCCACCTATTACATAATAAATATTATTAAATATATTATAATATTGTAATATAATATAAAATAATATTATATTATATTATATTATTATATAATATTGAATACATTATAATATAATATTATAATATTAATAATACAATAATATATAATAATATAATATTATATAATAATAATAAAACAATATAATAGGAGTTGAGGCAGAGAATGGTGGACCTGTGTGCGCCTACGGCCCTGTAGGCTGAGACTGCATGCTGTGCTTGGGGATTGCATGTGTGTTCTATCTGTTGGATCGGCTACCTAGTGTTTTGTGCTGCTTGGGGAGGGGTCTCTTTCTGGCGTTTAGTGGGGTGGTCTACTTTTTTCCAACGATTTTGGTCTTTCCTTGATTAGGTTGTCTGTTAAGCATTGCATTTTCTTCTTCGATCTGCTTGGGAGTGGTGATTTGGGCTTGACAAGGCTAGTTGGTGTGAGTTGGAATCTCTCTTGGATAGGTCTTGGCTTGGCCATGTGGGAGGAGTGGTGTTTTCTTGTGTTTGGGCTTTTGTTCTCTCAACCCGGGGGCTTGCATGCCCACGCAGGGTATCTTTTTGGATACATGTCTCAAGGGGAATCATCGGGGGCCAGCCCCAAGATGGATTTTCGTTCAGTGCTTGGATTGAAACCCTCGTTGCAGGGTTCTAAGATTTTTGAGAATAACATATTTTCCCTGGACCCAGAGAATATTGAGATGGGCTCGTCAGGAGGGCCTCAGATTCCAAAGATTAATGGATGCCTGGAAAGGTGCAAAGAGAGGCCGAATGTAGTGATTCTGATGTAGATGTTGGCGGAGGATATTGATTATTATTCAAGACATTCCTTGTACTGCAAGTTCTTGGGTTTGAGAATCTCATTGCAATTTTTGGAAGCCTGGGCTTAGAGTACATGGTTGCTAAAGGGGGAGATGGAGATTTAGCTCTTGGTGAATAACTATTTTATGGCCACATTTGATTGCATGACTGACCGGAATAAGGTTTTTGAGGGGGTCCCTTCTACAGTCAGGTGGGTTTGTTTATTAAACCTTGGTATGCGGGCTTCAACCCAACTGAGGAGCTTCCAAGTCGGGTTCCAGTTTGGGTTCATTTGTTGACGCTCATGGTCAAATGCTGGTGTGAGGATGTGTTGTATTTATTGGCCTCGATGCTGGGTAGGCCTATCAGTTCATCGCAACAGATGCAATTCAAGAAGGTAATGACATATGCCCAGTTTTGTGTGGAAATTGATTTAAGTAAACCATTGCCATATTTTATAGAAGTGTGTGTAGGAGAGTATTCATGGGTGCAATAGCTAGACTATGAGACCTTTCCTTTTCACTGCCATTTTTTCCATGAGTATGGTCACTTATAGTGTAGATGCCCAAAGTCCAAGCCGTTGGAGACTCAACCTCCTCAACCTCTTCGTAATCCGCCTAGGGTGGATAAGGGAAAGGATTAGATTTAGGGTGGTGGTGTAGGGGATTATGGTTTTACTCTTGTCAGAGCTCAAAACAGATATAAGGGGCAGAAAAGGACTTGGAAAGAAAGGAGGGAGGATGAGACATTTAATAGATTCAATATGTTGAATGATCTTAGCCAGTAGGAAGTGAATCCTGGATTGATAGATTTGGATCAAGGGACTATGGAGTATGCATAGTAGGGACCTCCTGGTGAGGTGGTGCAGGCTAACCAACAGGTGTTGGGTGCGAGTTTATAGAGCTTAGAGTAGGATGGGGGTGGTCCAAGGCAGGTAGGGCTTTGTGTTGGGGTCCCTCTTGCTTTGCATGTAATGCCCCGTCTTGTAACAGAAAGAATGTTGCATTGACTACGAAAGTGTATTATTTTTTCTTTTTAAAGTATGAACATTTACTTAACTAATTGCAAACATTCCCTAAGTAACATGATGACACACTACTTGAAAATCCCATGGATGACAATAGTATTTAACATAGCAAGTATATGATTCACATAAACTTTAAAACATACATTGAATAACATTTAAAATACATCATTTAAAGATATAAAGTACAAATAAGATTCTTACATTGCATTTGAAATAACATTTACAATACTCATTTTCCAAATGAGGTAGGTCAAATAAAAATGTACAATTACATATTACAAATGTTCACCTCGTTAACAATTGAGGAGTGATAAATATATAAAGTTTCCAATGATACAAATAAGAAAGTACATATATCCACATACGAGCTCTCCATCTAAGAAATACTCGTTGCCACAAACAAGAACTGGGGACCCAACAGAGTAAGGTGCATGTTCCACCCAACCATGTGGTACCCGTAGGTCCACCCCTTGTGCTAGGAGATAGTAAAAAGGTTCCCTAGACATAACCTATAAACCCTAGACACAAGTAAAACCATAGACAAACTATACAAGTACAAACTTAACTTTATTGGTTACATTGCTTCCAGAACAAAATGATCAATCTACTAAGTTCACAAGGTCATTGTTATTATAGGTGGAATGTCATCACAATGTTGCATAGGTTACCCTGGTGTTTCTTCCTAGGTTCCGGCCCCTAACTTGGGTTACCCTAGTAACCTCTTATGAAACCCGACCCCACATGTAATTTGTTGCGGTATCAAATATCTTTTAAAATAACAAGATATCGACTTTACCATTCCAGGCCTTCTCGACTCATCCTCAAGTCTGTACTAGCCCTTGAGTCCATGAGTGAGGCTTATTAATCTAGTTAAAGGTTTTAAACTAATGTGTTGATTTAGTTTTCACTGACTTACTAACTCTACATGAGTTACCCTGACACCACTTTGTGTGTCGGCACTCACACAGAGCCACTCCCCTAAAAATAACACAAGGAATCTAAGTTCACTAACTAAGGTAGGCAAGGTGCACATAAACTAGTATCAATTACCAATCATATAATAAAGGACATCACAAGTTGTTTATAGAACCGGGTGTCTAATAACCAAACAAAAACCATGTGCACTACCCTAGTTAACTCAAAGGATTGTATTTAAACAAATAACAACTCCCACATTACACAAACTTATCTGGAAGACTTGTAATCTCATATAACCCCAATTTTCCCAATAAGAATATAAAACAACTTAAAGCAATTCAGGCAAAAATAAAAATCTAATGTTAGGATTTACTAAATCCTATCACAACAATGATATATATAGTGTGAAATTCATCAACTAAAAGATAACTCATTTTTCATTCAATTATGAAAATTAAATCAAACAATTCACTCCAACTCCACACTCATTCATTATTATGAAATTTTCGATTTCTCTACTTTATATATTTTATTATAAAATATCTACTCATAATTTTCTAGCACTAAACCATGCTATTTTATACATTTAAATTAATACACATTCAAAATCAATATATATATATTTGAATAACTATTTTGATATATATATATATTTATATATATAAATATATTTTTAAAATAATTTATTAACATTAATATTTTAAACATAATTACTAATTTATATAAAAGAAAGAATATATACATTTTATATATATAACATATATTATATTTTAAAAACATATATATTGTGAATCAAAATAAAATTAAAATAAATTAAAGTTTGACAAATTTTAAAAGGCAGGGCTGACTGCCTTTTCACAGTCGAACCCACCATGGGCGCGGTTGTGTAGGCAGCGCCCTGCGCTGCCCTCACAGCCGCTCCCTTATGGGGGACTTTGTGGGGGATATGCCCCCTGCCTCCCTTAAAACCTTAACATTTTGTTTTTTTTTTAAACAATTTTTTTTCCATTTCGAGCCCTATTTCGCCAGCGATAACCAGAAATTCGTATATTTTAATAAAAATTCTCACAATGTATTATATATTTATATATTTGTATATGTATGTATATATGCATATACAATATATACATATATATATATATATATAAATATATACCTTTAAACAATAAATAAAATGTTGTCAATTAATTGTTTTCAACAGGGTTTTTTAGGAAATTGAGAACTATCTATTACATGAATTTAACAGAGAATTTTGTTTTAAAAATAGAGGGTTTCATTTTCAACCAGATTCTAAAATCTTTTCTGACAGAGGTTTCCTTTCCTCAATTTAATCTACAAAGTTTTCTTTTGTTCTCTTTTGAAACTTTTCAATTGTTTAACAAAAACCTACTAGGTTGCTCTCTAATTTCACTATAAAATCTTGTTTTTGAAAATTTAACACAGAGAGGTAACAAGTTTTCTATAGAATATTTTACCGAGAAGAACAAAAGCTTCAATCACTACAATTTCCTCAGGCAATCTTTAAATTTCACAAATTAACAAAACTTCTACAATTTTAAATCCTCATACAACCAATCTTTTCAAATCACAAAACTAAATAAATAAATAAATAGAAAAGAACCTGTTCCTGTAGCTTGAAGTATTGACAGATGAAGAAAAGCTTTGCCTGCTGCGTGCAACTTCCAAAGCCTTTATAAAATCTCCTCTTTTCAGAAGAATGCAAATATTGTACCAGAAGTAATCCCAAAACTTCTTCTAGAACTTTTAAAATCAAACCCAAAAGAAATCACAAAAAAATTCCAACAGTTCTTTGTTCTTTCTCCTTTCCCGTGAAGTGTTTTCTTGTTTTCCCCAAATCTCATAATATCTTCTCCGAGAGAATCCTCAACAAGAAATTTGCAATAATAATAAATTCAACTAACATACATGACAAAGAAGAAAAATATCTTCTAACAAACTCACGGATACTTTCTTCCTCAATTATCAAGAATTCAATTTATTTTAAAGAATTAAAAATTCAAAAACTAATTTCATTTCTAACACATATTTAAAATTCCATTTCCCACAAAGCATTTAATTTTATATTTAATCTATTCTCACAATAAAAGTAACTTTAATTAATTAATTAATTTATTTAATAAAATAATTTTAATCTCAATGACTAAATTATTTTACCAATAAACTAATTTAATTAATTAAATAAAATATGAAGCTTTTATTTACTTTAGTTAAAATTAATTTAAATAAGCATTAAATTAAAAGAACATTAATCTACCATTAAATTCACAAAATTAACCTTTCATAACGAATAATCCAAAACAGACCACAAAAGACAACTAAAAACTACCAGACCTAAACTGACGACATACTGTGACTGGGTTTGAGACTAGACTAGGAAAAACCTCGTTACTACCTCCCAATCAACATTACCATTGAGTCTAGACACGCTCAGACCTATGAAACCAGGTGGAGTCGGTGTCATGTACCTGCAATCCTACAATCAAACAAATAACATACATATATATAATCCATGATTCAAACACACCGTGAGGAGAAAATACCATGGAAATCACAGGGCACTCGCAAGCGAGTGATGCAACTCCGTTCTCCACACCAATACATATCACATCAAGCTGACAGAATAAATAACAATTAATCTACCATAAGCATATACATGGCAGTAACATCTAAAGTAAACATCTATGCTAACATAAAGCATATGAAATAATTACCACCATACAATGTATCATCACATCACAACATAAATCCACCATAAGCTCTAATGTAAATGATCAATACAACAAACAAAGTAGGGGTCCAATTGGAAGTGAAAACATGCTAACAAAGCATAGAAAAGCAAAATGGAGGTACTACTGCCAAGGAGATGGGACTATGAATTTAGAAACAGATTAGCAGATGGTGGCTCAGGAGGAGTTGGGTCGGGTTGCTGAAGCAATGAAGCTTTATCTCAACCCTCACGGAGTGCGGGCATGGAGGTGGAAAAGAATGGTAAGCTAGCTCCTCATTTGGGTATTTTGTAAAAAGATCTTAAGAAAGTGGGGACGGAGAAAGTTTCTAAGCTTGGTGGGAAGAAAGATGTGGAAAAGATTAAATTGATGGAAATGTCAGAGCCAACCTCAAGGTGGTGTCAGTGGTGTGTTCTCAGAATCCTCTTACGGTCCAACATTGGATTGATCTGTAGCATGGCTCCTTACCATCCTTGGATTATTGGGGGTGACTTTAATGCTATTACAAAGCTTGCGAAGAAGAGGGGTGGTACTACAAGGTTGGCAGCCTCTGTGTTGCTATTACAGGATAACATCTTTGCTCTGAATCTTGTAGATGTCAAGCCCGACAACAAGCAATTTACTTGGAATAATCAGAGGGTTGGTGACAACTACATCGTGAAACACCTAGACAAGTTCGTGGTTTCTTGCTTCTAGGTTGGTAGTATGTGGTCTTCTATCTTAGAGATTTTGTATTGGAGGGGCTTAGACCATTGGCCTATAAAACTCTCTATTCTCTCTGCTCGGTGGCCTCAGACTTCCTCCTTCAAGTTCTAGCTAACGTGGTTGTGTGATCTTGATCTCCATGGCTATGTTTCTCAGTGGTGGCAGGATGGGAGACCTTCCTACGGCATGACTATGTATGTATTTGCTAAGCTCCTTCAATTTGTTAAATATCAGCTTAAGCGTTGGAATCAACAATGCTTCAGAGATATTTTCAGTGTCAAGTCTGCTGCACAGGATGAGTTGGATGGCATTACTAGGATTATTAGGGAGAATGAGGTGGCAAAGAATCTGTTGTGGAAGGAATCAAGGGCCTTGAAATTTTTGGAAGAATAGGAGTTACGGGAGATCTTTTGGAAGCAAAAAGCCCGGGTTGAGTGGCTTCAGGAGGGTGATAGAAATTCTACATTCTTCTTCAACTCGGTAAAGGCTAGGTGGCATGGTAATTCTATTCCTATTTTGATCAATGACAGGAGCGAGACTCTTTCCTCTTTTTATGATATGTCAAATGAAGCTATCTAGTACTTTGGTTCACTATTTCAAGAAGATTTGTAGGGTAGTTCTATGGAGGAAGTTGAGGTCCTTTCCTGTATCCCTTCCCTAGTGTCTAGGGAAATGATGGATCATCTCATGGGAGATATCACTCTGGAGGAACTAGAGGGGACTGTGTTTCAAATGAAGAAAGGGAAGGCCCTAGGACCCGATGGCTTCCTGATTGAATTCTTTCAAGAGTTCTTGGAGATTATCAAGCTGAACCTATTAGCAGTGGTGCAAGAATCTTAGCGGAATAAGCAGATGTTAAAGGCTCTAAATTCCACCTTCCTTATGCTCATCCCCAAGTGTGAAGGGGCAGATAGACTAAGCATATTTCATCCCATATCTCTTTGCAATGTAGTATATAAGATAATTTCTTAGTTAATTGCTAATAGGTTGAAAAAGTGGCTATAGGTGCTCATTTCTGAGGAGCAAAGTGGTTTTTTGGAGGGTCGGCAGATTTTGGATGGTATTGTCATTGTTGCTGAGACCATACATTCTATGGCCAATTCCAAAGAAAAGGCTATGTTTATCAAGCTTGATATGGCTAAGGTTTATGATAGAGTCTAATGGTCTTTTCTTCAGAAGGTTTTGGCTACTTTTGGCTTTAGAGATGAATGGACTAATTGGGTCATGAGTTGTGTCACGTATGTTTTGTTCTCTGTGTTAATTAATGGGGAGCACTCTGAGCTATTCAACTCTTCTTTTGGGTTGAGGCAAGGTGACCCTTTCTCACCTTATTTGTTCCTTCTATTGGTTGAAGGTCTGGGACACTTACTAAGAAGATATGTGGAGCTGGGCCTTATCCAGGGGTGGAGATGGGGAGGTGACTTACCCTCATAGTCCCATTTGTAGTTTGTGGATGACACAACTTTGATGGGTTTGGCCACTACTCGGGAAGCGGAGAATATCCGCAAGGTTCTGGACATTTATCTTGTGGTGTCAGGACAATTAATCAATGAAGACAAGTCCTCTATCTTTTTCTTCAACACTCCAGATTATATTCAGAGGAGAATAGCTTAGATTCTTCGACTTCATATTGGGGCTCTTCCTTTGTCTTATCTTGGGATTCCTATTGCTATGGGTAGGTTTGCAAGGGAGTCGTGGCAACCTATCCTAGATAAATTTAGTGTGAAAGTAACTCATTGGACCAATCATTGGCTATCCTTTATGAGTCATGTTTAGTTGCTTAAGTGAATGGTTCAAGCTATCCCTATCTATCAGAGCATGCTTTAGGTGGCCTCGATGGGCTTTGTTAGAGAAATGGATGCCTTAGCTAGACAATTCTTATGGGCTGATAGTTTGATGTCTTCCAAATGGAGTCTAGTTTACTGGGACATTGTTTGTTGTCCTAAGCAGTATGGTGGTTTGGGGCTGAGGCAATCCTCACTGGCGAGTAAGGCGTTAGTAGCTAAAATTTATTGGCGGTGGTGTAAGGAGCAGGACCGACTATGGGTCATGATTCTTTCCCATAAGTATTTCTAGGATACGCCTCAGGAAGATATCCCTTCTTACCCTTTTGATGGAAAGGGATCGACTATTTGGGCTACTCTCAAGAAAGGTGTTGCGCTAGTCAAAGATGGCTTATTTTGGATTTGTAAGTGTGGGACGGAGGTTCAGTTTTGGTTTGACTCTTGGGATGGTTACCCACCCATTATCTCTTAATTTCCTAACTTGGAAACCCTAAGCCAGAGATTCAGTGATGCTGGCTAGTCGAGGGTGAGTGAATTTAAGTTGATTTCTTTTCATGGGCCACGTGTGTGTGCTAGGTGGAAGAATCCTGATGAGTGGCCTATGGAGGGTATGAGAGAGGAGCATGCAATGCTTCATAAAATTCTTGCAAGAAGACAATGCAGTTCCCTCATGGATAAGGATGTTCTTGCATGGTCTCCCAACCAGAAAGGTCATTATACGGTTGCCTCTGGATACCAGAGGTTGCTCTCTCAAAATATTGAGGGGGAGGAGGTGCCTTGGTGGAAGAGGGTGTGGAATAAGTTTTCTTGGCCGAAGTGCAACTACTTTGTGTGGACCTTGGCCTGGAACAGGTGTCTGACTTGGGACAATATTCATAAACGTGGATTTCAAGGCCCCTTCAGATGTGTTTTTTGTGGGAGGGGTGAGGAGGATTCTTCTCATCTATTTTTTAGGTGTTCTTTCACTTTGCAACTCTAGCACTATTGGTGGGGAGTGTGGAACATTCCTTGCGTTCATGCCTCCTCCTTGGTGGATTTTTGGACTAGCTTGGGAAGACCTCCTTCGCTAGCCCTTTTTTGTAGGATACGTGGAATGTTGGGCCTATCTTCATACTCTGGTAGGTTTGGCTAGGAAGAAATAGGAGGATTTTTAGAGGGGAGAGCTTGCGGATACAACAGGTGTGGGTCAGTATCCTTGGAATGATCCAGGAGATGATTGAAGCTAAGGGGGATGTGGTGCTGCCGCTAGAGAAAAGGGATGTGGAGATGATGGATAGGTTGGGAATTCTTGGGTTTTCCTCAACCTTTTCTTGTAGTAAAAGAGGTAGGCAAGGGAGTCAGTGAGTTCAAAGAGTGGGACATTGGCAGCCCCCTCTAGTTGGCACTTTGAAGGTTAATACTGATGGTTCTTCCAAAGGAAATTTGGGACCTGCTGGAGTTGGTGGGGTTGGCAGGGACTCTTCTAGTTTAGTGGTTTTCCTCTTTTCTATCCATAAAGGTGTGCAAACTATCAACCTTATGGAAGGATTGGCAATCGATCCTCTATGCTTTGGAATGGGCCTATGAGTTGGGATGGCATCGAGTGATTTGTGAATCTGATTCTCAAGTTCTAACTAACTTGCTTAATGCACAAAAGGTGTCTAATATTAGCTGGTAGTTGGCAGTGATGGTGCAGTAGATCTTACAAATTGGCTCTTTGATGGAGATGTTGTCTTTTGTTCATATTCCAAGGGAATGGAATAAGACAGTTGATTGCTTGGAAAAATGGACTTCTGAGCATTTGGATGGCTGGAAGATTGAAGATAGGGTTCAAATCCCCTTGGAACTCTGTTTGGGTTTGGAGAAGGTTCTTGTTGAGGACAGTACGGGTGTTGGCTGATTGTGTCTTTGCCTTGTTTGGCCCGTTATTTTTTGTTCCTTCGGGCTCTCACCCTTGACTTTGATGTAATGCTTCTTTCTGATATTCAATAAAGTTTTTACCCCTTTTATAAAAAAATAAATAATAATATAATATTATATAATATCGTATTATATTATAATATAATATCGTATTATATTATAATATAATATCGTATTATATTATAATATAATATCGTATTATATTATAATATAATATAATATATTGTATTGTAATATAATATAATATATTATTATTATATTATATTATAATACAACCCACTCCCTCAATTGAAAATATTTCTTTTAATTATCCATTTTAATATCATATTGTCTAATTTTTATTTGTGTGACTAATTATTTAGTCATTTTTATTTATGCGACTAATTATTTAATTGTGTTTTTTACCCAATGATCAAATTAGTCATTTGTAGTTTTGTTACAAAAAATTAGTAGAATTTAGTTATCTTTAGTTGTTGTGACTAAAATTTTTAGTCATGTAGTCATTTATTTTCCAAATTCTACTAGTGATCACCTTGGTTCTTCATACCTTGGTGCATCATATACACTTGCTATATCAAAATAAGTATTGCTCTCTACATTTTTTTAAGCATAACAAAAAATCATATTTTCATCCCATATTCATTATCCATCCCATTACCCACTTATAACTATCATAGTTGTGGTAATTGATCAACAAAATTCATTCATTTTTTATTATCCTACAATTATCTCATTTCTTCTACCATTAAAACTCATCCCCATACCATCCTAATAACCATTCCATCTATGTATCATGACACAAAAATAACAATCACCATAAATATCCCATTGCATTAACATATTACATGCATGCACAATCATCAGTATAGGTCATAACATTATATCGATCAAATTACCTGCATAGATAATCACGAACATAGATCATTATAGCATATATCACATAAACCAAAAAAATCATAGTATAATCATCATATAGGTCATCTTAAAATCATGAGCATTTTAAATATCAATCACATTAATCATAACATCATAGTGTTAGTAGTATATATTACATGCATACTTCATCATGTACATTACATATAGCATCATAGAATATCCATCAAATGCATATATGTAGTTGGTAGCAATGATAAGTACAATTTCTATATTTACAACTCCCATTGCCCCAACATTATAGGCAAGCTCTATGGATTTTCAAAGTCATTTTGCATTGTTCTAGTGGATCAGATTGAGCATATTATGCAATACATTTGGTATTAAATCTTTTAACTGTTGACTTGTACTTTACAATAGTACAACAATCATTTGACAGTTTTTACTCTTTTGTCTAAAAAAACTAATGAATTAAAATTACATGCACCCATGGATTTAGTGTTCAATGAATGTAATTTTATAATCTCTGAAATAGCAAGTCATAGAAGTACAAGAAAAAGTACTTAGAAATGAGCAAAGATGAACTTTTCATATTTCTACACAAATTATTCAACACTGTTAAAACTACTCAACAGTAATGTAGCAAGCTTTAGATATTTTTACTTACCTCATAGATTTTTGGATTCTAGATCCCATGAAAATAGAAATCAAAGAAGATATATTTTTTAATATAAGTAATGAAGTTTTGATTTTACTAATTTGGATCCACCTATTTAGTGTAATGCTAAGTAATTAGAAATCAGGGTTCCTTCTATTGATTATTTTTTCATCTATTGGCAAGACAGTTAAAAAAGACATTTATTGATTTGGATCCACCTATGACAAAAAGTTTTACCTATAGAATTTTAGCTAGAATAAATCACAAAGAATATATTCTAAATATAATCAAATCTAATTGTAATTAGAATAGTTTAAATGGTTTCATCACATGGAAGAAATTTTAAGTACAACTAAATCAGAAAATAAAGAGTTGGTTGAAAGAAATAAGAAGCCAAAGGAGAAGGTCCATAAGATTAAAGAATGAGAAATATTTAGCAAACAAAATTTCACCCAAAAAAGAAACAAGTTCTAGGAACTATATACAACATTCATTGCAGTGAAAGAAGAATGTGATGAAGTATGTAAACAACAAGACTATGGAGTAGCCCCTCCAAAATTCTTCTAAAAAGACAAAATATGGTTTTAAGGTTTACAACAATAATGATTGTGTGGAAGCACCTAATTTTTTTTTAACCTTCAATTGAATCTAGAGAGACATTAATGTTTGGCATCTTCTGGATGCAAATGGATTTTACTTAACGTCACCTTTATATTTTTTTGGTTTTTAGATATCAAGACCTATAATTTTTTATTATCAATAAAATAATTCAATAATACTCTCAATATCTTTTATCAGTATACAAAGAAATATTAAAAGTATTATTGAGTTATTGTATTAATAAAGACAAATTGTATGCCTTGTCATTTGAAAAGAAAAAAATCCCACATAAAATTAATGATAATTCAAACCCATTAGCATTTACAACACACTACACATTATGCTATTTGGATTTGAATCATTAACCTTGTAAACTTTAAGTTCATATTTTCTCTTCTTAAAAATTTATGGAGTAGCTTCTACATAGTCTTCTTACATTCTTTATCACATTCTTCTTCCATTGTAGCAAGTGTTGTACACAATTCTTGCAACTTATTTTTTATTTGGTTGAGATTTTGTTTGTTGAATTTTTCTCATTGTTTAGTCTTCTGTAATATCTCATGTAGTTTTTTGTTTCTTCCAGCCAATTCCTTATTTTTTAATTTAGCTCTGCTTAATACAACTTTTAGGCCATGGAACAATCTACAATATAAATCAAAGCCAGATCTCACTAGATTTTGAATATATTCTTGAAATTTATCTCCATTGAAATTCTACTAGAAGTAAACTATTTATTGTCTTCATCTATAGATATGTCCTCTTTGTCTACATCTTTCCAATAAATAAAAAATTCATCAATCAAAGGAACCATCTCTTTTAATTACTAAACATTCTACCAAAACATAACTTTAGGAAGTAAAAATTCCCAAAGTTTCTCTTCGCTCATTTTTAAGCATCTTTCTCTGTACATGAGCTATAACCTACTATTTCAGAGATTACAAAATTATATTCACCAAACACTAAATCATGAATGCATGTAATAACACTTCATTAATTTTTTTCACAGAAAAGAGTAAAAATTCTCAAATGATTGTTCTTCTATGGTAAAGTGCAAGCCAACAATTAACACATTTAATACCAAATATATTGCATAATACGCTCAATCTGATACACAAGAAGAGTCCAAAATGACTTTGAAAATCCATAGACCTTGCTTGCAATGTTGGGGAAATGGGAGCTATAAATATAGAAACTATAATGTTCCTCCTTATCAACTACAATTATGTAGAGGCTAAGGCATAGTTAAGTTGCTATCACTTTCTGCAGGAAGCTTCAACACACTCTCTGTGAAAGCACTTATCTTGATCAAGTTTCCTCATCCTTGTTCAAAACTTGTCTCAGAATCCAGGTAAACCAGGTTAACTTCTTTCCAATTCCATCCATTTTGAACTTGAAGAAAACCGCTCTCTTACTCTATAACTGCATAAAAGGCACCAAAATTTAGGGTATCCCCAATAACATGAAAACATCATTTTATTCCTTATTCACCTTGCAAAATGAAAATGCTTATCAAAATTTAGAACATTGCACTCAATATCAAAGCCTTCTACTATCCCTATTTTACGCTAATCAAGCAACTACCTTTAATCCTTTGAAAGTCACTTGGACTTACAATGTTTATTTTGAATGATGCCTGACTTCATGCAAATTGTATGACATATAGTTTTCAATACCAAGTTAGCAAATAACCCTACCAACAGTGAAAACATTTTACTGAACCTTACCAAGACCAACAACATTTACCAAACCCTACCAAAAGTAACACTATTAATGGTTATTCTCAAACCGATGTTAACTTCCTTCATTACTTTATGTTTTAAATCTATGTACAAATACCATCAATATTTGATACCATAAATAACAAATATTCTAATTTTATTATTTCATAACAACAAATGAATCCAATACTATCCTTTCAATAATTTATGGATTTTGGTTTACATTCTCCAAATATGCATTATCATATTTATGATATGGATAATTACACTGAAAATCCTTTATTTTAGCCAGAGCATTTCTAGTATTAAACAATGTTGCATACACTATTTTTTTTTGGTCTGTAATAGGATTTTGTATTGCTTGAAAAGAAGATTACATCATTGATTTTAGTTACTCTTCCAACCACCTAAAAAAACCACCTACAACTAGCAATGAGTTCATACAAGAAGGCACATTAACATGCTGGCCAACTTCCACTACAACTCTACTCATCTAAAATTGACTTAGACATAATTATACTTAACTTCTAACACCACCATTTACCAAAAAACAAGACAACTAACCCTACAAATTAATACACATTTCAACCCCATATGTTTCAACCCCACCAAACCCAAAGGAGTAAAGTATCTGTCACAAGAAAATATAAAAAAATACAGGATTTTTTTTAATTTCTGCTAGAACTACCCGGTTACATTCCATCCTTACAAATTTCCTTCGCCTTTTTCTTCTACTTGTGATTCTCTCCAACCTCCATTCGCTCCACCTTCACCTTCACCTATGCAATTACTGCTTCCACTTTCATCAATTCTACAAAAAGCTTTAAGGCTTCCCAGCCAAGTCTTGCTTCTCTGTAATAAGCCTTCAAATCATCCTTTGGCCAACACACAAAGGGTATGCATCCCACAGACCCTTCAAGCTCTACATATTCCATTCCTTCCCAGATGTCAAGCCCTTCACCTAGTACTACCCATTCCAGTATTGTCTCCAATCCATCCAAAAAATTTCTATGAACAATTGTTTTTATTATCTCTCTCACTGTTGCCACCTTCTCTCCTAGGTCTAATCCCCAAGCCACAATCAGAGAATAAACATCCATGTTCATCCTGTACCTATGTAGTAAATTTCCAAAATCCCTACCTAGAATCATCCTCACACACTGCACCAGTCTCCCATCATTAAAAAGAAACATCCTCATTAATCTCTTCTCAAACGCATCACCATAAAAAGGGCATAATTGTCTCTTTGAGAGTAGAGTGAAATTCGCCTCCATTGGAGCACTATTTCCACAGTGCCACCACCACAACTACACCTCCACAATGCCTTGTTCACCATGCCACATCAAATGCACTCATCGAAATGCAAGGGCTAAAAGTTTTTAATCTTCTTGGCAAACTCAATTCACCTTAATTGTAGCTCATACTTTGGTTGCCACCACCACCTTCACACCGTTTCACCAGTCATTTCAAAACTACTACAAACTTCCCACCTTCATCCATTAAATGCAAACATACTCGCCACCTTCACTAAATCATTCCACTAAATCCACATTTTGTAGGTCTTCCACTGTCAATTCTCCAACTTCTCTAAATCTTAATGCCCATTTAGAGATTACGTCAACTTCAACATTACCTAATCTTCTTATGTGCCTCACAACAAAGTTTTCACATGAAGTTAAATCCTCTCTTATTTTCTCAATTGTGTTTTGGAGGTTCCATGCCCCTATGCTTCCCTTCATCACTACTTGAACAATGATTAGTGAGTCCCCTTCTAAGTGAATTTTTAAAGCTCCCTATTTTTTACCAAATTTAACTGCCACTAACGTTGCAAAAGCTTCAGCTATATTATTTGATCCTTCCTCCAACTTCTTTGCCCCCAATGCCAAAATATTTCCTTTCTAGTCTTGAATAATGAAACCTACATCTAATGGTCTAGGGTTCCCTGTTGAGGCACCATCAAAGTTTATTTTCCACCAGTCTTCCCTTGGTTTTTCCCATGCAACTTCCATTAGCTCTTTCGAAGTTGGTTTAACCCAACTAGGCCCTTTAACAAACCAAAGGCGAATACCTGACCATTGTGCTTAAATTTGCTTATCCTCCAATGTAAATGGGACCCATGGATTGAAATATTGTGAGGTCGCTGCACCAACTACTTCCTCTATGGAATGATTAATTCTCCACTACAACCTTTCTAATGATTCTTCTTTGTCTAAGCATATTCTCCTATTTCCTTCTTTCCATACTTCCCACATAACTATAGATAGGCTTTTTGGCCTCCTTTAATGGTTTAATAACTAAGCCTTTAGAGATGTGACTTAGAGATTGGACATATGCAATAAGTAGCTATCTCACTCATCATGAAGGTGCATTTCATTTGTCAACCCAGGGATGTAAACTTGAAATGGGTCAGCACTGTATGTGCACTAGGACTCTACTATAGTCATCCATAAACCAAGAAATAAACAATGCTAGAAATAAAATGTTGGAAGGAAATCAACTTAAACACTAAGCATTAACAATTGGATTGGAAATGAAAGATAGAAATGGAAATCTTAGCAAACTGACAAGAAACTACTTTGTCTGCCTTGGTTGCAGGAATAGTCACAGAACAAAATTTCAGTTGCTGCAACAATAGACAGTTACTGAAATTGAAACTAACTACTAAACATAAAATAAATTTTAAACTAAATAGGTGGAATTCTCACCAAGTTTCCCCCCTTGGGTGAGTCTCCCTTAAACTAAATCAAATGCAACAACTTAGAATATCATATTATTTCTTGAAAGCATGAGTACAACATCTTAGCGATATGACTGTGTTACTAAAATTGGAAAATGTGAATACAAACTCAGAATATCCAACCTTATCAAAAGGGGCATCTAACTATTATTTATAGAGAGAAAAACTATTGATTAACCCTAACTATCTAGGCAGTCGACCCTATCAAAATAGGAGGATGCCACTTATTGAAAGCATAGAAAAATATGGAGGAAGTTATGCATGTGCCAAATTGGTCAAAGCAGACTTGCTCCAATGGGAATCTAGCACAATGCACTCCCTATATTTGCTCAATAGACAAATATGACCATTAAAAAGGTAGTTACATTCTTTTATTCAAATTGGGAATTTCCCTCCATGAGAGTTTTCCCTCCTTTGACCTCTTAATGATCATTTTATTGACTTTCTTGGTAATCGACCAGCTGACAAGAGTTTCTCCCACTTGGCAGGCTTTGTTGACATCAACATTTTAGTGGAAACCTACATAATAACATTAGCACACACAAACAATTATATATCTATAACTACCTTAGTAAAATTCATTCAATCACTTGTAAAATCAACATAGATAATTCACACAGCATGATAATGTCATTAAAAGTCATAAGGATAAGATTATGCCCAAGGTCTATGGTTTTAAGGAAAATATCAACAACCAAGTGTCAAAGTCTATGATAGCAACAACAAATATATATAAGGAACCCTATCAAAATTGAGCCATTAATTGGGGTCATCATTCCCCCCAACCTAACGTTTTGTTGGTCCTCCAATAGAGGGAGCACTATTTTTTTCCTAGTCAATGCCCTAAAGTCACCAACTGTCAACTATCCCACATCGGTCTTTGTAGTGTCTGAATTGGGATCCCAATATAATCCTTGTTTTTTCTCCAGTCCGTTCCATCTTGCCCTTTTTGCAGCTATGTCATAATGATAAAACTTGTAATCTAGCACAAGCCACAATAGTGTAGGTGGCTAAAATGTTAATGGAAGCCAAAACTGTTGTCTCAACCTTCCAATCTATATGTATTTGTCAACTCATTTGCATGTTGCAACATAGTTCTATAAAGAGTGGGGTTCAACTTGTTTCAACTCATCTAGCAAATTGTTCCACCTCTGTGCTAAGTACCCCATTACTAATTTCCCTGTGGTTTTGACTACCTTATCATATTCCTTGTAGGTCTCTTCTCTAATAGGAATAATCTTATTCTTGTAGCTTGGGTGGTAAATAATTATATATCATGTCTGGAAAATATGTGCAGGGTTACTAGATTCAACCCTGAGAGGCAAGGGAGTATGAAATTCCCTTTCCCTATAAGTTCTATACTGCTGCCCCAACTAATTTCATTCTGAATCCAGGACATAAATGCCCTTAAATGGAGGTCTCCAATATACAATAAGGGATTCCAATCATGATCATTAGGCACAACATAATTATGCAGGTATAGTTCACATAACAAATTTTTAACATCAGGAGGGCAAACTGATAAGCTTGGAAAAATTCATGTGGAGTGTCAAGAGGACTCAAACCTGAAATAATCCTTGACAGTTTAAAGGAAGGATTTCACTCCTTCAAATGTAGGGCATACACTCTTGGAGGAGTTTTGCATGCCAACATTTTGGGTATTAAATCTACCACATTCTCCACCTTTTCCTTTAAGGCGGGAATCTTTGCATTCTTTTCTTCAATCTCTATATTTTTCTTTTTAATCTCACCCTGTGGCTTGTGTTTTTCCTTTTTGCATTCCTCCTCTTTTATTTTCATCTCACTCCATAATTTTAGAGCTACATCATTCCATGAAAAGACAGGAGGTTTATGTGTTCCTACCAAAATCTTCCTTTGCACTGATTCTTGTTGTTCAAATAACACCAGTTGCAATGATTTTGGTTGTTCATCCTACTCTGGCTATAGGAGTTCTAGATTTTCATCTTGTTCTTGCTACAGGGGTTTTTGACTTTCATCTTGCTCTTGATTCTTAACTTGTTCTGCAATGGCAACAAGCTCTGCTAATATGATATTTGGTCGTTCCTCAAAAATATATTTTTCCACAACATTCACCTGCCCCATTGGGGCTTCTGTCTCTTCCCTAGATGTTTTTCTAAGCCTAGGTCTTCTCTTTGGAAGTACACTAGTAGTTGGCCTAGTTGGTTTTGATTTCTTAGGAGGGTTTTTATCTTTTTCGTCGATTGTAGGAAGAACAGTGTTATCAACCTTTCATTTCCTAGGGCTTGGTGTTGTTTTTTTTGTCATTTGCTTCTTGGTCTTCCCCTTTCTCATTTCCACTTCTTTCATTTGTGTCTCCTCTCTCCTAAGGGTAGCTCTCGTTTGAATTGGGGTTTTGGGAAGAGCACTAACATCAAAGTCTAAGGATAAACTTTCCTCATCTGAATATTCTGACTCAGATGAACCAATTTCTATAGCTTGTCTGGTTGCTTGAATATTCTGTAAACTAGGGTTTTCACCAGAGGTTGAAGCTCCAGGAGTGGCTTCATCAACCCTCTCTCTCCTACTAACCTTACGAGGTTGAGACTTACCTCTAGGACATACATTTTCTGGCCTAAATTGATCAATGTCTACAAATTTCTCCCATGTCATATCATACACCTCTTGTAGAGATTTCTCTACTAACAATTTTATTAAACAATGGCTAGAGACAAAATTATCCCTACCTTTTTTCACTTTGGCTGCCATGATGGCAAGGAGGTGATATAGCACATTGGGCACATTCATTCTTCTTCCATGCCTCATATGGATAAGAAGCTTGAAGTGTACAGAATGGAGGCATGACTGGTGGCCCTCACAAGTAATATACTTGACAATTTGGATGACTACTTTCTTCCATGGCTCTAGTAGAGAAGTTCTCTTCATACCTTGATTATCCACAACCAATGGAGGGTCACTGGGTTCAGTAAATTTAGCCTTGGCTGACCTTGCATCTTTGGTAGCAAGGTATGGCTCTCCATCGATAGGTAAACCCATGACCTCTGCAATTCTCACCTCAGTAGTGATCACCTCTAACCCTTTTACCATTGCCTTCCCCTCAGAAAGTGTCTGTGCAAATTCTTGTGCAATGTCATCATTGTACCTGTCAAGTTTCAGGAAATAGTCCAACCATCCACAATTCTTGAACTTTGCCAAAGAAGGTGCATCCTGCATTACCACATCATGAACTGTGGGTTCATTCCTAATTAACTATCCTCCCATTGTTTCAGCTACACACAATCAAACAAGCACTTCAGCTAAATTTCCTTTTCCTGCAATCTCTTTCTGAAAAACTTCAACTTCTTCTTCTTGCAATTCTTCTGTACTGTTGACACTAATGTCATGTAACTCACCAATTTACCTTTTTGGATTATTTAATATTATGACTAAGCAATAAAGATTCATAAATGAAGGGTATCATCAAGAAAAATGGTGGCGGTTCAATGACATTTCACACATGCAAGCCGTCATTTCAATTTATCATTCAAATTGGCTTATTTCAAATTTTCTGATATGGATGACACGTGGACTTGTGAGTTGACACTTCCCCCCAACCTAAATTACATGTTTCCACACAAGCTGGGTGGTAATTATGATTGGACAAGGCAGAGTACAATTTTATGCTATGTGAAATATCTACATTTAATTATAGTAATTAAAGAAATGCACTAAAGGTAATTAAGATATAACAAATTATCACATACGTACCTGAAAACATGGAGTATCTTTGCAAATAATGTGGATAAAGTATCGGTTACCTTTAAAAAAGTACGATTGCACAATTAATGTAGTTGTGATGGAATGGAATGGTGGCGAAGTGGAGTGATGGTGCAGTTATGGAAGAGAGAGAAGATGTAGATGGATGGGCGGATGGGTGGGTTAATTAAGAAGTGAATTCCCACAAAAGTGGAAATCTTTATTATGAAGTGATTGCATGTGTACTTGGATTAGTCAGAAGGAGGGACACTAGGTCCGCTTCCTTTGACTGTAGGAAGTTCAGAGGTTGTGATGGAACTTTCAAATTTTGCAAAGTTTGAAGTGCTCATATTGAACCCTAAGAATTTTTATTTTCATCTAAAACCTTTGTTACATCTAGTTGTAGGGTTCTTATATGGGGTTTAGGGTTTTATTCATTTTTGTTGCTTGTTGCATTCTATTTTGTTGTTGATTGCATAGTGCCTATATCCGATCATTTTTAAAAAAAAATTCTCATGTTTATCAATATCATCAAGTGATTGGTCCCTTTTGCGTAGGTAAGAATATCTCGTCTTATAGGGATAAGTGAAGAATCTTTTGGCTTTTATATTCTTTGCATTTCGTGACTTAGAAGTTATTGAGCCTACTATTCTCATGTCATCCTAGAGAGTCCCCTCTATTAGAACAACTTAAGTGCATGTGCTCAAAGTTTCCACTTAAGTCTCGATGGCCATCATACTTTATCGCTTATCACTGATTTCTTCATAGGTACATGTTCCAAATTAGCGACGAGTGATGGAACTGTGTTTTCTTTGATATCGCTTATTGCTAATGGCTTTTGAGCCTTCAAATTTGTAACAACGATGAACGATGCTTCGACTTTTGTTCTTATTGTTCATCACAGATGGTCATAAAATGATAAACTTGGATCAACGATGAGTGATATGATGTAATTTCATTTATATCATGTGATCGTAGATATGTTTTAAATGTAAAGACCCACATTAGCGATATGTGATGCACATTGTAAACGTTGTAAATCCTCTCTTGCTAATTGCTCACAAACTATATGAGAAGAATTAGTGATGAGTGATGACCTTATATTTTATTGCTCATTGCAAATTCATTTCTGAACTTGAGTTCCGAATTAGCGACGAGCCATGTTGTTCTCTAAAAAGGTTTCTTTTGCTAATATGATGAGATCCTATGAGCAATCCCTTTTGTGTCATTGATTTTTATGTAGGTGTACGTGTCTAAATCTGATGCCTTCACTACATCTATCATCATTGATAGGAGCCTAGGTGCAAAGTTTGAATTAGTGATACGCGATGGAGGAACAAACATGATCAAAGGACAAGCTACAAAACTGAGGGCTGAAGTTTCATCATGGGGATGTTTATATCGTTGATGAGGCTGATGAAGGATGAGATGCATCCGAGATAGGAGATGACTATTGATGAAAGGGAAGCATGGTAGGATCCTAAGAATTTTGTGTAAAGAAAAAAGGAAAGTAGCGAAAGGACTGGAGAACTGTTGATGAAGTTTTAAAACAAGATGATCCAATAGACTAAAAATCATCGCATGAAGACTTTGATTGAGAATTGCACCCTAAGATCTGAGGAAGATTAGAGATGAAGCGTATAAGGAAGTATTCTCTCAACAAAACAAATTGGTCTCATGTACTTCACTGATATAAATGAAAATGCATGGATTAGGCTGGTGATACATGCTAATTGTCAGATCACATATGATTAATCAAGGTTAAAAAGGAACGTGGAAACATTTGAGATAACATCGTTGTTTTCTAGGAGCAAGTTGATAATGGTCAAAAAACAATGCTCATGGCCACCTTAGATGAAATTTTAATTGTTGTAAGATCAACGGCCTAGATTCAAAGCCGAACTATTAAGTTATCAATTTGCTCGAGCAAGGAGTTCTTGAATCATTAATTCTGCATGCTCAAATTTTCTATTTAATGCGGGTTGATCGTTGTTCATTCTCACCATCTTTTCAGTCTACAATGTATGTGAGGCAAAGTGTGAAGTGGAGTAAAAGGTTGTTTGTTTATCTTAAGTTGAGTTTTCTTGTCCTCAGTGAGTTGATTTCAGATTGGGTTCTCTTGTTTGGTTAGGAATTTCTCTGATAGGTTGGTCATAATTGTTTGGGTTGTAAGTGTGTCTCCCTATAGGTCTATTTTGAATTATTAAATTCTACTTGGTTTGAAAATGGGGAAAACTAGTGTGACAATTCAACCTGTTAGAAGGTCTAGTTGTCTCAATGTGTTTGAGTGTCATGAGGATATAACTAAGCATGAAGCACAGGCTCTCTTGAGGTTTCAAAGGGTAAAAGGAGGGATAGAGGTCATAAGAAGAAATCAATTGTGCAAAGTACATACTGCTTGAGATATAGAACCCTTCTGGGAGAAGTGGTTGAGTTAAAAGGCAAGGAACTGGCATAGCCAATGAAGAAATCTAGGAAAAAAGAGAAAAGTCATAGGACCTGCCTAGGCAAGCATAATTCTCCTATTGTGCATTTTGATACTCCTTTGAATGATGAGGCTGATACTAACTCGAACTATGGCTAGTACCTCTGTTCTCTGGTGCTGTATGGGAGCTTTGATGACGACGTGATGATGATCCCTCCAATTTCATCGAGGACAAGGAGCAGTCGGGCATTTTCTGATGCCAACAACTCTGAATAAGGTCACTGCCTTGTTTTAGTTTTTGATGACACCATGGTCTTTGCATAGGAGGTATTTGTTTTCATGTGTCCATGGTTTGTCTTTTGCTTTCTCGTGCTAATATGGAAGTTCTCTAGAAGATATGATATGGAATATTTTTTGTTTCAACAATGAAGGCTATGACAATGACTACTAGTGTCTTGCACATGTTTTTTACCTTTTGTCCTCCCCTATTCTCAAATGATTGCGTATGAAACTACCTAGGGAGTTCTTTGAGGAGTTAGTTAGAATTAGGTTTTTGAAATGAACTGAAATGAAAGTGAAATTATAACTCAGTTAGGTGCTTGTTGCTCCATTGTTTTATAAAGGGGATTTCATGGCTGATAGATGAGAGTTCAAAATTTTGAGTCTAGGAAAGGTCACAGTGAATATTGTGCTCTCAAAGCAGATAGAATATGAATAGATACTTTAATAGATATATCAGAAGCAAATCTAAGGTGAAATTTATAGTGTATATAGATCTTAAATATGGTTTTACAAAGCAATATAAAAAAATGAAGAATAATTTTAGTTCTAAAATGTTTCTCTCCTATGTATTTTCTTCCAAGTTATGAATGAAGTTGTTAATTATAATTTCATTTGTCTTCTGTCATTTGCACCAAATGGATGAACTTGTTTTATGCTTCAGTTCAATTAGTTGATTAAACACTAAAATGAGGTCATTAGTTTGTGAGAAAAGGATATAGGATTTAGTAAGGAAGTGATATTTTGAAACACAGTGAGTTAGATGTTACAAAGTGGAACTCTAATAGTCCATTAATTTTTGAAGTTCAATCAGAATTGTATTATTGATTGATTACAAGTTATAACTATTTTTCTCCCTTAGATAAGGTACTAATTATTTTAATAGTTTATCTTGTGGTCAGTTGAGCTAGTATTGAATTTGGCCTAGGATTCAAGATGAAGAATGATTCATAAAATAATCTAAACTACATTGCCCCAACTTTAAGTATATAAGTGCATTCCCTAAAGTTTGTAACACTTCTATCTGAGGTCTGTCAAGCCTTTGATAAGGTGAGTTTCTTGTGATAGTGCATCTGTGTGAGGAAATACTCTTGACCTAATGTGAGATATTATGATTATGCATAGGATCACCCTCTTGCGTCTCATAGAGCCCGAAGAGAAGAAGTGAAGTACTAATTACTTTACTTAAGTGTTGGCCAATCCTCAACCTTGCTAATAATTGAGTTGTGGAAAATTCATAGGCTAGGACTAAGATTAAGTTTGGTTCTAAAAAATAACCAACAGGTTGGGTGCTAATTAAATTATTGCATGAATTCTTCCTTGGACGCTGGTTTATGATACAACCTTAGATGGTGACCATTGACCAAAAGTTTGAATATGATAGGGTCAATTGTGGTGAGTTGTACAACACCACGTTAGGAAATATTTTTGCAACTTCATACAGTCCCAACCATCTAGTCTACAATTTACCTGCATTATCTTGATACCTGGAGTCATAAAGGAGTGCCCAGTCACCTGGTTGGAACTTCTTGGCCTTTATGTATTTATCAAGCCATTTGACCCTTTGATTTTACACTACCTTAGTATGATGCAGGGTTGACTTCCTCATCTCATTCAAAGGATTTAGCTACATGATTCTATCCTTTTGTGCCTCGGATATGTCCATCCCAAGATCTAGTGCAGTCCTAAGAGTCTTATGCTCAAATTCAATGGGCATCATAACTATCTTCCCATACAGTAGTTCAAAAGGAGTGAAACCTGTGGTTGTTTTCCAGGTGGTCCTATAGGCCCAAACAGCTTCTAGCAACCTATTTTCCCAATCCTTCCTATGAATAGCCACTGTCTTGGTCAGAATTGCCTCAATTTCCCTGTTGGTCACCTCAGATTGGCCATTGGCCTGAGGGTGATAGGGGGTATACTTCCCGTGCCTCAAATTATACTCATTGGCTAGTGTTGTAACAAGGGTTGATGTAAATTGAGCATCTTGATCAATCACTATCTCCATTGGGAACCCATAACGAGTGAAGATTTCCTCATAAAGAAATTCTACAACATTATTATCTCTAGCATGCTTCATAGATTTAACCTCAACCCACTTGGTCACATATTCAATGCAAACCAAGATGTAGGATTTCCCATTTGATGGAGGATTAATGGGGCCTACAAAATCAAGTCCACATTTATCAAATGGAGTGACGACTACCTAGGGGTAAAGAGGCATCTCATTAGATTTAGTTGGTCAACCCATCCTTTGGCATCTATCACATTTCCTGGTATACCTTCCTGCATCCTTATGTAGTGTGGGCCAGTAATATCTTATATTAAGAATCTTCATTGTTGTCCTCTTGACTACAAAATGCCCTCCACAGGGTTCATTGTGACATGCATGCAATATATCATGTATCATCTTCCCTTACACATTTCCTCATGAGATGGTCTGGGCCATTGTAGAATAAGCATCCTGCAATCCATGAGAAATGAAATGTTTTCTCAATGAGAACCCTTCTCTCTTTTGGAGAGAAATGAGGAGGAACTCTCCCTGTAACCAGATAATTGACTATGTCAGCATACCAAGGTGTATGCACATTGTTGGAAAAAAAATGTTCATCAAGGAAAGAGTCATCAATAACTTGATTTTCTTATGATGTAGTCAATCTGGAGATAAATTCTTCTACAACATTTTCCTTTCCTGGTTTGTCAAAAATGGTGATGTCAAATTCTTGCATCAATAACAACCACCTTGCTAGCCTACCTAAAAATTCAGGGGCTTATTCATGAGGTATCTTATTGTTGCATGGTCAATATGAATAAAAATATGATACCCTATTATGTAGTGCTTGAATTTGTTAGCCAACATTTCTTTTTCTATCATTGTGTAATTAAATTCAGCCCCCTGTAGGTTTTTACTGACAAAGTAGATTACATTCTCAACTGTTCCTTTTTTTTGTCCCAATACAACTCCTAGAGCATAGGCTGATGCATTTGTATGAATGTGAAAAGGAAGCTCCCAATTAGGGCCTTTGAGTATAGGAGCATGGGTTAAAGCTGTTTTCAAATCAGAGAATGCCTTGCCATAGTCCTTTGTCCACTAGAATTCAACATCTTTAATTAGAAGATTGTACAGTGGTGCTGCCATTTTGCTAAAACGCCTATAGTACCCTGCATGACCCAAGAATCTTCTAACATCTTTTTGCTTTGTAGGAATAGGCAGATTGGTAATCACTTCAATCTTGGTTGGGTCTACTTGAATTCCCTTTTAAGAGATTTAGTGGCCAAGGACTACTCCTTCATGCATCATCATGAAACACTTCTCACTATTCAAGGACAAATTATGGTCTTCACATCTTTGTAAGACCTTCCTTAGATTCTCCAGTGCTTCTACAAAATCAACACCATAGGTAGTAAAATCATCCATATAAATCTTCATGCAATCATATGAGATGTCTAAAAATATACTAATGATTTCCCTCTGAAAAGTTGCAGGTGCATTAGACAACCCAAATGGAAGTACTAAGTAGGAATAAGTCCCCCATGGATAGGTAAAGGTGGTCTTCTCTTGATCCTTAGGTGCAATTTTATTTGATTATAGCCACTGAATCCATCTAGAAAAGAAAAATATTGCTTGCTTAAAAGGGAATCTAGTACTTGGTCTATGAAAGGAAGGATAAAATGATCATTTTTGGTGGCCAAGTTTAATTCTCTGTAATCAACAAAAACTCTCCATTTACCTCCCTTTTTAGGCACAATTACCAATGGGGACACCCACTAGCTTTCTGAGATGGGGTAGATAAATCTTGCATCCAATAATTTATGTAGTTCCCCTTTTACAATTTCCCTCAATGTAGGGTTGATTCTCCTTTGTGGCTTCCTTACTGGTGTGCAATCATCTCTGATATATATCCTATGAGTATAGAGCTTAGGATCCAATCCTTTCATGTCATGGTAGTCCCATGCAAGTGCATGTTGGTGGGTCTTCAACAGGTTTGTCAAGGACAACTATTGCTCTTGACTTAGCTTGTTAATATTTAGATGTTTTCCTTTTGACACTTGCACTTGTGTGGTTAACTCTATCATAGTTGCTTCACTAATACTTGGCATTTTTAGTTCATGTGGCAGTAATGTATGAAGCATATCAGTTGCTACAGAAAGTTCAACTACAGGAAGAGTGGGTAGAAGTGTTTTCAATGAACTTGTAGAACCAGATTCATGAGTAGGCGACTCTTCATGCACCTCACAATGGTTCTAAATTATGTGCGATAGCACTTCATCTTCTTCTTGAAGTTGCATCAAATAACTTCTACCTAACATCATGAGTTGTGCCATTGAATTGACTTCCTCAACTTCTTCTCCAACATGTGGCCATATGGGGTTATCCATATCATGAGATGGTTGAGCAGGAGGGTAGAGAACAAGATTTTTAGTACTTTTCCCATCAGAAATAGTCATGTCCCTTGACCAACAGCCAATGTAGGCATCTGTTGTAGCTAACCATGGCCTGCCTAGAATAATAGGATACCCGCCTAGTGTAGCTTTAGGATAAAGGATCATAAAATTTGTTGGGTACACCCAAGAGTCTAGAGTTACCACCAAGTCTTCTACTATACCATCAGATTTAACAGTGGAACTATCAGCAAGTTGTAGGATAGTAGGAGTAGATCTCATGTTCGCAACATTTAGTTGTTGCAGGATATCCTTAGTCATCACATTTATTGCTGCTCATAAATCAATTAGAGCATTCCTTATTTGGATCCCATTTATGAAAACTCCTACCACAAGACTACCTAGGTCAGTGCACTTAGGAATTGTTTCCAAGCATGATATCTGCCAACCTTCCCACCACATGAACCATGGTGGGGTCTTTGTTTTTCCTCCCTGGATTTTTGAGGCATGTTTCTTTGATTGATTTTCCATATATGGGGACATATTTTATTGCTTGAAACAAAGGTATCTTAACACATATGTGCTTCAACTAATCCAAGATGTCAAAGGTTGTTTCTTCCTTCTCTTCCTTCTGTTTAACAACTTCTAGCCTTTGAGGAAATGGTGGGTCTTGATTAGTTTGTTGAATTGGTTTAGGATTTTTAGGCACACTTGGATGAATGGGGAAATTTAGAGGCTCATCTTCTTCCACAAGAAGCTCAGTGATGATAGGGGTGGAAGGAGTTGGCAAAGTAGTTCTTGAACTTAGATGGATGTCACTCACACTCATAACATATGCAAGGAATTGACTAGGATCTGCAGAGTAGACTGGCTACTGTTGTGGTTTGGTATTTGGGTTTGATGTAGGCTGAGCTAGTAAATGAGTAGGTCTAGGTGTGCTTGAACTTGAGCTAGTAGGAAGAGGCATTATAACAGGCTATTGAGATTTTGAAGTCGGTTGCATGTAACTAGTTGTCTGGTTTGGCCATTGTTTTCCTCCTCTCCATTGGGATGTTTGTTGCCAGTTTCCTGTAGGTGGCTACCAATTCCCTTGAAATTACTGCCAATTCCCCTAAGGTTGTTGCCACTGGGGTGGAGAGTTTTGGTGATTGGGCTAGGTATTTGAAGGGTTATTCCAAGGTTGAGGTGGATATCCTCCATAGTTGGATGGGTATGGGGGTTTCCATTGGTTACCAAATGCACAAGGATTGAAATAAGGCCTAAAAAAAGATGATGGATCTTGTGGCATACCTTGTCTTGGAGCCCATGGTCTCCTTTGTGCAATGTAGTAGACTTGATCATCATCACCCTGGATTGGCTTGAACTTGGGTGAAATCTGCTTGTTGTTAATGTTAGCTACCATTTTGTATCTGCAATACTTCTTTTGTTTGCAATGAGGGCAATATTCTGCCAACATTGCCTTAGCCTTCTCATGTTTCTTCTTTGCTTGAAGTGTATTCAACTGAGTAGCCAGATTGTTTATGATGTCTTGCTTGAAATATACCAACAAGTGAGTAATCTCCATCCTTGAAACTCCATTGGTGGATTATTTACCCATAGAGGATTGGTAGCCTCTTCCTTTCTTTAAATCTACCCTAGAATAGTTATGACATATCTTCTTAATATCATCCCAAGGAACTTGGGTGATATCTCCTCCTCCCATTAGACCTAGAGCATCAATGCAGCTTTCATTGACCCCTCTAAGGAAGAGGAGCTTTTGAGACTCCTCATTGAGTGTATGATGTGGAGATTTCTATAGGAAAAATATAAACCTTAACATGTAGTCCTCCAAACTCTCATCTTCCTTCTTTTGCATCCTAAAGATGTCATCTCCTCTCATATCATTGCCCTTGCAATATTCTTTGTACTTCTCAAGGAATTTTGTCTTCATGTCATCCCAAGTCTCTACAATATTCCTACCAAAGCTCATAAACCATCTCAATGCAACTTATTTCAAGGTGGTAGGGAACAACTTAATCCTATGAGCATCAGTGTTATAGTCATAGCTTCTGTAGAGGATATCAAACTCAAACAGGAAAGTGTCAGGATCTTCTGTGACAAGTCTATAGAGTTTAGGAAGGACTAAAGCAGGGATGTTTTTGAGGTTTTCAACTTCATTTTGATGAGTGATAGGAAATGGAAAATATGGCTGGTTGGGTTTGTTTATGTTTGCATCATCCATTGTTGCTTGATGGAGTTCCAAAGCAAAGGGATTCTCAATCAGATTTTGGTCTTCAGAGAAAGTGTAAGAACTAGTTAGATTGAGAAATGCACTAGAAAAAGGGTGTGCCTCTTCTTCTTCGTCGTCTCTTGGCGTATTTTGATGCTCAACTAGTTGAAATGGATCAGGGTCATTAGGAAGGAATTTCCCATGAGCATCTCTCCTACTTCCTCTATGCATGTGGTATCAACTCAGTATCAGCCAACTCACACAAAGAATTGGTGAAAGAATAATAGGTCATTACTTTCCTAAATGAAGGGTATGCTAAGAACAAACTTCAGAAATACTATAGCAAATAAGAAACTATTAATTACTCCAAAGAGCTTCCTAGTTTGACACCATCCCCAACAATGACGCAAAAAATGTTGGCCACCTTTAATGGTTTAATAACTAAGCCTTTAGAGTTGTGACTTAGAGATTGGACATCTACACTAAGTATTTATCTCACTCATCATGAAGGTGCATTCATTTGTCAACCCAAGGACGTAAACTTGAAATGGGTTAGCATTGTATGTGCACTAGAACGCTACTGCAATAATCCATAATCTGGGAAAGAAATAAATATGGAAGCAAATCAACTTAAAAACTAAGCATTAATTAACATCTACACTAAGCATTAACAACTGGACTGGAAATGAAAGATAGAAATGGAAATTTCAGCAAATAGATAGGAAACTACTTTATCTACCTTGGCTGCAGGAATAGTCACAGAACAAAATTTCAATGGCTGTAGGAATAGACAGTTGCTGAAATTGAAACTAATTACTGAACAAAAAATAGCTTTTAAACTAAATAGGTGGAATTCTCACCAAGTGGGCCCCCTTGGGTGAGTCTCCCCTAAACTAACTCAAATGGACCAACTCAAAATATCATATTATTTCTTGAAAGCATGAGTACAACATCTCAGGGATATGATTGTGTTACTAAAATTGGAAAATGTGAATACAAACTCAGAATATCCAACCTTATCAAAAGGGGCATCTGACTATTATTTATAGAGATAAAAAATATTGATTAACTCTAACTACCTAGGCATTCAACCTCGTCAAAATAGGAGGATGCCACTTACTGAAAGCATAGAAAAAGATGGAGGAAGTTATGCATGCACCAAATTGGTCAAAGCAGACTTGCTCCAACATGAATCTAGCACAACACACTCCCTAGATTTGCTCAACAGACAAATATGACCATTAAAAAGGTAGTTACATTCTTTTATTTGAATTAGGAATTTCCCTCCATGAGAGTTTTCCCTCCTTTGACCTCTTAATGATCATCTTCTTGACTTTCTTGGTAATCGACTAGCTGGCAAGAGTTTTTCTTGGCAGGCTTCATTGACATCAACATTTTAGTGGAAACCTGCATAATAACATTAGCACACATAAAAAATTGTATATCTATAACTACCTTAGTAACATTCATTCAACCACTTGTAAAATCAACATAGATAATTCACATAGCATGATATTTTCATTAAAAGTCACAAGGATAAACTTATGCCCAAGGTCTATGGTTTTAAGGAAAATATCAACAACCAAATGTCAAAGTCTATGATAGCAAATATATATATATATATATATATATATATATATATATATATATATATATATATATATATAAGGAACCCTATCAAAATTGAGCCATTAATTGGGCTCATCAGGGCTAACCTTCCATACATAAGAAAAAGTTTATTTTTTCCTTGGAAAAGGCCATCCCTCAAAAACCTTCTTTAATGAGTTTGGTGTGGGGCCCTACCATCCCAAAGAGCTCCTCAACATTTCCCAACATGATGAATCCATTTAGAAATGCAATAGCAAGTGGTCTCCAGTCTCCTTCGCTTCTGTACACATCACACTCTTAGTTGGTCCACAAAAACCTAAAGGTTTCGTTCTTTCTCTTGTCAAAATACGACCCCTAATCACCAACAACGCAAAAGTCCTTACCTTGGGCAAACATTATTTCCCCCAAAATAAAGTCCGGCCAGTTCTCACCCCCTTCCTCTGTATCCAAAAATTGATATCCTAATTTAAGTAAATATTTTCCATCCACTGCACCACACCATACCACCTTGTCATCCTTGTTAGACCTCATAACCTTTCTAGCCTTGAAAATATCCTACACAAGAGCCCATTGTTGGTCTGATAAACCAACATCCTAGAGAGATTTCTAGCTCCACTCACCACCTAAACCATCTCCTCTAAACTCCAAGTAATCACAGACCTTTTCTCCCTAGTGTTGCATAGACCAAAGTTTTAGATCATGGAGTTCACCATTCTCTTTCTATTCTAGATATCCCTCCCATGAATCTTCCCATAATTTTTCCTTCACACCATTTCCAATCTACCAAGTGATATGGTCAACTATTACCTGACGACAAGAAATTACAAAATTCCAAATTGCTGAGCTAGAAGAGGGATTGTGCATAGTAAAAATTTGGCTGTCTTCCATCAAGTCCAAATACTTGGCTTTCAAAATCCTGACCCATAACTAAGATGGTGGTTGAGAATAAATGTTCCACACCAATTTCACTCCCAAAGCCTCATTCATAATATTCTAGTCTCTCAACCCTGCTCCCCCTTTTCCTTTTGCCATACAAATCTTCTCCCATGAAAGGAGAAGAATCTTATCTTGATCACTAGCCCCATTCCAAAAAAAAATTCACATGCCCTACCCAACAACCTTAATGATTTTCTTTGGTACTGTAAGACACATCATTGAAAATATGGGAATGCAATAAATAACAAATTTTAACATCAGAATCCTACTAGCCGAAGTTAACCACCTACTCTTCCATCCGTCCATGCATTTCAAACAACAATCTACCAATTCCTTCCAAATTTCCAACTTGATTGCTCCCCCAAATAATGGAATTCCCAAATACTTTCTTGGTAGAGAACCCAATTTCATGCCCAAGATAGAGTAAATTTCCCTTTGTTTCTCGCAACAAGTGTTAAAAAAGAAAATCTCATATTTTCTCCAATTAATACATTTCCCAGAGGCTTTGTTGTATTTATCAAGAATTCCTTTCATCACCCTTGCTTCCCTAAACATGGCTTCTCCCATTAGCAAAGTATCATCAATGAATTGTAAATGAGATAGTGAATCTACACCCTCCGCAACCCGAATGCCTTTCCATATCCCATCGTCTCTTTTTCTCGAGATCAATCTTCCCAAAGCTTTTGCCATTATTATAAGCATGAGAGGTGAGATTGGATCCCCTTTCCTTATTCCCTTCTCAGATTCAAAAAATCCTTTTGGGCTACCATTTAGCAGAATTGAAAAGCAAGGTGTGTTTATACAACTTTCAACCCATTTTACCCATGCATCACAGAAACCAAACTTTCTAAGCACCTTTAAAAGAAAACTTCTATTTACTTCATCATACGCCTTCCTAATATCCAATTTTACCAACATTCTTTTTGTTTGAGCTATCTGTATGGAATGTATCACTTCATGTGCAATAATAATTCCTTTATAGCTGGAGCGATTTGGTGAGAAACCACTTTGTTCTGGAGAAATAACAAAATCAAGAACACCCTTTAGCCTATTTTCCATTACCTTTGAAATGACCCTATAAACAGTATTACAAAGAGCGATGGGCCTAAAATCATTAAAAGACAAAGTTTCATCTTTCTTGGGGACTAGAGCTATAAAAGTGTTATTGAAACTACTTATTAAACTCTTTTTCTAATTTGAAATCATTTTCACTCATACCTCCTTCAATGAATTTTGACTGTAGCTCCCCCAAATCTTGTTCAAGTCTGAGTTTTTCTGAGAAGATGTTCTTAAACACCTCTCTATTCCATTTCTTTAGTTGCTCTTTTACAAATTGTAACTTTTTGAAAAAAACAAAAGCTTTGTTTCCACATCGTGGTGGTGCATTTGACCACCAACTAGCCACCAACTCCAAAAAACCTTCCTCTCTTAGCCACATTTTTTCAAATTTAAATAGACAGTGATCAGGTACCTCATCCTCTTGGATTCTCACACTAATTGGATAGTGATCCGAGCCTGTAATGTGGAGGATTTTAGCTTGAAAATTCCATTAGAAATTTGCCCAATTCCCAACAATAAAGAATTTGTCTAATTTTTTTGCAATATTTAGAAATCCAACTCTCCTATTTGTCCAGGTAAAATCCCCACTTTTAGACTGAATTTCAAAAAGACCGTTGGTAGTCACAAAATCACTAAAATCTTTATGTTTTTTATTTAACCATCTAAGACCACCTCACTTATCAGATGGTCATAGAATTGCATTAAAGTCACCTCCCAAAAGAAAAAATTTTGTCATCATTTTTTTGCCAACACCTCTGAGATAGCTCCCCTCACTCCTCCCATTTCAGGAATATTATCTAGGCCATAGACATTTATTAAATAGAAATTTGAGAGTAACTGCTTAGACAAAACATTCACCCACTGCCAAGACCTTTCAGATCTTACTACTTGGACCTCAAAATGACATCTTTAAGAAGAATACCTAAACCTCTAGAGGCTCCTATAACTTCCACAATAAGACATTTCCACGAGCTAAATCACCTACTAAAGGAATCCATATCAGCCCAGTTGATGTTCAAAATAACACAACATCAAACATAATATCGCTATTCTATTTCTCCTGAAAAAGAAAGACAACATATAGTAATCTAACTCCCATGGTCTTGGTAGTTGGTTCTCAACTATGCTGATATTGCTCAATGTAATTGTAATGTTCAAGGGGCCTTTGTTGGTAATAAGGAACAAAACTGCATTAGATCAACTAACCTATGTTGGGGGGTTTAAATAAATATAAAAGATAGATCATAGCTTTAAAACAGTAGAATATGAATAAAACTTTCTTAATATCTAGACATGCATATCAATAATGAGTGTTTCTTTATCCAAACAAAACCACACTATGATGCAATCCATAAAATAATCTACACCACTACATACATTCATAGTGCTAATTCAACGATCACAACCATTCACTAAAACCTTTGCTTTAAGATTCAAAATAGATCATTCACTCATCATTAAAACACATATCAAATAGACATAACAATAATTTCATTCATAGATAATTCAATGAGATAATCTTGAATCTGGTTTCCTCTATTGATTTGCATCAAATAGAAAACATTTAGGCACAACAATTCATTGGCATACAAATTTATTATGATTCATTAATCTTATCAAAGAGGTCCAAACTTAATAACATGTAAATTGTATAAAACTACAAAATGTATCCAAGTTCAACTAAACTTTCAAAGTATCTACTAACAATTCATGAAATCCTAAGACTATGATTCCTATTTTCTATCATCATGTGGCTAATCTTCCTTTAATGAGTTGACCTTTACAAAATAGAGCCCAAAAGTACATATAGACATGCCATGCGCAAGTTCCTCTCAATCAGAAACTTAGATCCACAAATTAAGGAACTGAGACTGCATGAAGGAACTAGACTGTTGATCTTTAGTTACAAGGCTTAACTGCTTTGTTACACAAAACTCTGATGCCCAAGGAAGAAGGTGGAACTGGTGGATGGGAACTCAAGTCCAACTTGTGTCAAAATGCTACAAAATAGGAAAAGAGAGGATGTTGTGTCAAGAGGAGAGTGTTCTACTAATAGCTCACTCTTGCGTTGCTTGGTCAAGGATATACTCATCATAACTAGAGAACACTTGTTGAAGGATATCCAAATCAGGCCCATCTAACCAATTGTCCTCAAATTTGATCCTCTTTAACTCTGCAAAGCAAAGTACTGCATATCCTTTAATTTGATTAATTCCCTTCTAGCAACTTTTACCTCTTCCCTGATGTCCATGAATCTATCCAATAACAAATCTTCTCCATCATCTCCTTTTTTCATTACTTCTTCAAATCTACTACTCCACTTCTCCCTCATCTTTTCTAAAGGAAGACCCTCTTTGACTAGGATGTCTAGATTGACCAAAATAGCCACTACTACCTCCAATTCATCAATCTACTCGTTCAAGTCTTTGCTCGCTTCTTGAACCTCATTCTTATGCTCATAAATGAACTTGGATTTGAATCTTATTATGCTCACAATCTTCTCAATAAAATCTACATTATATTCTTCAAGAATTGATTGTTCTAGGAGAGTTGACTTAGGCACTTTGCTGATTTCCTTAAGCTTCTTAACTTATTCTTTGTACTCTTCATCTTGCTTTTCTAGGTCTTCAGCATGTTGGTTCATATTCCCTACCAACTCAAGTGTTGCTTCATGAACTTTGAAACCATCAACCAACACTTCACCAACTTCATGATTGAGTCTTTCAATCCATCTGTCAAGCATCCTCACCTTGCTCCTCATCTTCACTAAATCATCAACTTCCTTTTTGCTTAGTAGGATTGGAGTTTCTGGAGCAACAACTTGTTGAGAGACTGGGGTGGATACATCCTTTAAGAAATTATGCAACTGATCCAATTAAGCTTTAAACTCATCTTTATTTTTCTTATCTTTACTCATTATGGATTTGGTGGAGGAAGCTACAATATCAATGAGATTCATTTGTTGGTTCCTTGTAGGTCTCCCAAAATTCACAGTACCCAATTGGTAATCAGTTACCTACATGTCATCCTTATCCTTATCCACCACCGGGATTGCACATTCAACAATGATTTCCCTTGCATCTGTAAGCTTGGTGGAGTGAAGAACTCTGGCCTTCTTTTTGGGTCTTTCCTTCTCAATTTATTTCATCATTTCATCCCAATTGAGAGGCTAAGGTTGAACTATTTGCTTCTTCTCTAAATCTAGTTTCAACCATGTAGGAGCAGTAAGAGTAGTGACCACCTATGTTGAAGAAGAGGTAGCAGTAGCAGAAGATAAAGGTTGCAATATGGTGGCCCTAGGTTGAGAATCAACCTCTTGCACATTTTGTTGTTCTCTTTGTGCATCTTCCTTTGCAAGTCTTTCAGCCTCTTCTTTATCTTTTTGTTCTTGTAATCTTTTGGCTTCCTGTTCCTTTTTCAAGCACTCTTCTTCCAACCTCCTCTCCTCATGCATCTGGTCCCTTTGTTTTTCTAGTTCTTTGACATAGTCCCATGCCTCCTTAGACTTATGTTCATGCAAAGCAAGTTCTTTAGCCTCCCTTTCTCTTTCTAGGCATTCTTGCTCTTCTCTCCTTCTATGTACTTCCTCCACAGCCTTGAATTTAGCCTCAGGGGCTTCTTTCTCTCTTCTTTGGGCAACCTTTTCCTCCTCAAGGTCATGAATCTTCTGTAGCATAGTCAATTTGTCTATTTCCTCTTTAATTTTGAGCTCCTACTCTCTTTGTTGCTACTACCTGGCCAATTCATCAGCCTTGGCTTGAGCTTTCAACTCTTATTGTTTCAATGCATTAGATTGTGCCTCAGCATCAATCTCCTTTTGTTTAACCAGTGCCTCAGCTTGTGCCTTGGCATCTACTTCCCTTTTAGCATCCTCAAACAACTTCCATTGCTCTTCTTCAGTTAAGATATGTTCAGTCCCTGCATCCTCAGTCTCATCCAAATATGCCACCACATGAGTTTCTTTTTCGAATGGGGTAGCCTCAGAAAATTTATCAATGTCATGAATCTCAATCTCAAGCTCCTTCTCTTTCAAGACTTCAACTTCTTTATGGAGAGTTCCTATAGGTATTTCCCCACTTGGTTGCTCTATGGTAAGAAGCTGAGTTGATGCATCTTCTTATGCAATAGATGTTGAAGCACTTGGTTCTATGGCAATATCTTCCCCATGTGCCTAAGGAGGATCCTGAGCAGGAATTTGAATTTCCTCTCCAGAATTAGGAGGAAAGAACTCTAGGGGCTCCTTAGGAGCCATTCTTCTCTTTGTCCTTTTGTACCCTTGAGTGGTACCTGTTTCCTTCCTCTTCTTGGAGGTGTGATCCTCTGGCTCCTTAATCCTCATGATAACCCATTGAATGATCATGTCCAATACTGGCCTTGCAATCTATTTTATGTCTATGGACTCTTCTGCATTCCAGTCCACTAGATCAAGGTCCCTGGTGCCTATATTTTCTGCATCATATTGGGGATCCAAAGTTTCCCCAACATCTGATAATGTCTCAGGGATATCTTCCTTTATCCCATACTCAACCATGAGTGGGATAGGTAATCTTTCATAGTTTCTCCTTCTGAGATCATATTCATCTTGTAAATCCATCCAAAAGTCCTACAAATTGAAGTGTTTGTCAAAGACAATAGGAAGGAGTTCCTACATCTTATGTTTAGGATCAAAATATTTTCTTGAAGTGTACAAACCCAACTTCAAGTAGATTAACTTATCACAAATTTCCTTAGCTACCACATTGTGTGCACAATTATATTCACCCAACTTCACAGTGAATTTGTGGCAGCCAGTCTTGTGTTTATTGGAAAACTTAAGGTTGATTGCTATAGCTTGATAGGTGAACTCCATTAAGACAATCATGTTGCTACAACACCTGGGTAGTAGATGGGGGTAGCCATCAAAACCAACTAGCTTGAAATAGGTAAATTTGGGGTATTGGATATAACAATGTCCCCACTCTACAATAAAGGCCATGGCCTCTCTGCTCAGTTTGTAACCAACATCTCATGTTAGTCGATTAATGATAACATACAAAAATGCATCATTAACCCTTCTATAATGTGACTCAAAGGCCTGCAAGGTAAGTTGATCATAATGATCCCACATGTTATTTTGTCCTTGGGATTCTCCCAATATGCCTACTGTATTCAGTCCAGGAAAGATCCCCCTTCTGGCTGTGACATAAATCACATAAGAGGTCATGAAGAAAATCTTGGTTTCTCTCACTCTAAGCATTTGATTGTGTATGCAATCTAACACAATCATAAGCCAATCAAACTATTGCCTACCATCTAAGATAGTCTGAATAAATGGAAACATTCATTCCTTGAACTAAGAATCATCCCTCTTCCCAAACACCCTAGAGAGCATCATTATTATGTCCCCAATCTCCTTGTAGAAGTCTGCCCTTTTAGGCTAGTCAAGAAGCTTAGCCAGAGAATTTTTCTCAACTCTCATCCAACTCTTGTTCATATGAGTTTTGTTAGTCTCCTTATCACTATATAATTTGAAAGCTTCTACTTCATTAAGTTACCTGGGATTTTGTGGAGCAGGTGCATTAAACATAAATCTAATCATTTGTGGTGTTAAGTGAATAATAACATTCCCTTGCAAATCCACACATTGCCTGGTGGTAGGATTGTATGCTCCGGTTGCAGTCATCATCAATTCAGGACACTAGACTGATAGGGGAAATATGGCAACATGTGCCAATCTAGACTAGACAATCCTCTGTGTCCTCCCTATTACATCTTCACCAAATGTTTTAAAGAGAAACCCCTCGTAACTGAATGGGACCGAGTTGGTATCAGTAATGTCCACCTAATCAGAATCCACCTTGCTAGCTATGAGAGTAGCTTCCCTATGTTTGTATCTTAGGGTGTAAGGGAGCTGCTTCACCTTGATCTTCTTTGGCTTAGCTCCTTGCCTTAAGTTTCTGCAGGTTGGCTCCTTTGAGAAGCCTCTTCTAATGCTCCTGATATCTCCTAATCTCTACAGTAAACCCCTGTATTAGATGAACAAAAAGCATAAAAAATAATGCATCAACCAACATCTTTCTCTACTTCCTCAAGACAACTTTCATACTTAGCCAAATTTCAAAATTCATTAGAAGCGGAGTCACAAAAGATTAAGGAACAAGGAACTATTTCAACACAAAGCAGGATCGGGACCAAAACTAGGATAAGACCAGAACAGGAATCAGAACAGAAACCAAACCCAAAACTAATCACTAGTTCCAAGTTCAACCTCCACTCCGGTTTTGACTCCGCTGAAGGGCAAGTGCGAAGACCAAAAATAACAATAATCAGAAGCGTGATCACTTTGGGAATGAACCCTAATGCAAACATCCACGAGACAAGTATGCTCTCGAGTCCACTTCTGCCAGTTTTAACATGAAAAATGAAGAACTTTACCTAAAGATGTGGTCACATGGATTTAAGGAACAGGGTCACATGGGTTTATAAGGAAATCCAAATAGAGGGGCTTAACCTCACCCCTTAACCACATAAAGACCATTTTTTAAACCTAGGGTTGGATATTTTGTAAAGTTAGTTGATCAAACCCTAGTTTGCATAATGTGTCAACTCAGAAAATTAGGGCATCACAAACCTAATCATGGAAATCACATAATTGACACAGAAGAAAGATCAAAGGGGTTTCCAAACAAATCCAAACACATTTAACACACATAAGACCCAAATGAATGAAACCCTAGTTAGAAACTAGGGCACGACAAAATAGACCTGCCATGAAAGCGACAACAAAATGAAAAAAAAACCAAATGGAAAATAGAAAAGACAAAATGAAACCAACAAGACACAAAAGAAAGAGTGAAGATTCACAGAAAAAGGTTCTATAAACATGCCAAAACACAACAACCAAGAACATGAAAATGAAACGACAAAGCATAATGGGAAAAGAAGAGAAAAGAAACCCTACCTTGAAATGCCCACAAGGAAAGATTGAAACTTGAAAAAGATTCGCTCACCAACATGCCTCTACAATCAAATCACTCCTCTCATAGTTACCTTGGCTCTAGTTCACTAAAATGACAGACAATAATGATAATGAGCCTATTAAACTTGATTAAGGTTTTAAAAATCCTTTCGCGCGTGTGAGGAGGTTGTAATTAATGCAATAAATGCAATTAGTCAAAGGCGGAGCATGCAATGCAAATGAACAGTTAAATCCTGTGAACACCAAAGACAGGGCAGATGTTAACGTGGATCCAAAACAAAACAAGAAATTCTTTAACAAGTTTCTCATTGAACTCTGAACCCGGCTCCGATCCTATGACCAAGAAAGACAACAAAGGGGAACGAGGGTAGAAGTGGGACCAAAGCCGGAATTGGAACTTTTACAAAGTTCCAAGTTTGGCTCCAATTCTATTTTTGATCCCAACAAAGGAACAAAAACCAAGACAAGAACAACAAAGCGAAGGGAAGTGGGACCAAAACAAAAACGGAACCCGGTCCAAACAAAAAATAGAAACAACAACACAAAGCAAACAAGTGGAGTCAGAATCGAGATGGGAGCAAAATCTAGAAATTCTACAAAGTTCCAAGTTTACTTCCAACTCCGCTTCCGCTTGGGAAAAAAAACAAAAAAGAAGGAAAACAAGAAACAACTCAAGGGAGAAAGGACCCGAGAATGCGAGACCAACCAAAAGACAACGAAAAAGAACAAGGAAGAAAGGCGGAATTGGAATCGGGATTGAATCCAGACTTGGAACCTTACAAACCAAAAGAAAGAAAGAATTAGGAGAAAAATGAACAAATCCTAAGTCCCAAACAAAACACCAAAGGAAAAACAAAAGAAAGGGGGACCCATTTTGTTCCAAAATAAAATAGGGTGGTTATGCAAGGCATAACAAGCCCCACTTAGCTTCAACTCTTGTAGTAAAACAATATTCGATCTCGTTTGATCAAGACATCTTTTGATCAAATGAATTTTGTCAGGGGAATTGTAACCACTGACATTCCACGAAAGGGCCTTCATTGCTCCTGGGAAAAGGCATAGCCTTTTTCCAATCTCAAATTTTTTTGACATGCTGCACTTCCCACAATTTCCAACTTTACCTTTACTAACTTTGGCACTCGTTTCTTCTTTTCACCCACCTTCACCTTTGTTTTTTTAGCCAAAGTTTGCTCCAAAGTTCTTTTCTCTAGAATCCCCACTTCTGATATTAGGCCAAAATCATCCCCACCACCTACCTCATCATTCGTTGGGGATTCTGAGTCCAGAAGCTCAAAGGGGTTTCCCTCCTCTCTAGCTTCCTTTAAAGAGCTCTCCAGATTTCTAATTGGAGAGATTTGAATGTCTTTAAAGATGGGTTCCTCAACTTTATAACTTTCATCCACATTCTAACTCCCAAGTAGAGGTGATTTTTCATGAGAATTCATACTTTTCACCACCTCCTCACCTACTTTCTCCCCCTCAACTTGTTTAGAAAATATCTGGTAGCACTTTCAGAGTTTACTGTACGATTTGAGGAACTTTCTCCAGATATTACAATCTACCCCTTAGATTTTTCCACTTCTGTGAGCTTTCATAAATCTAGGTCTACCTTTCCAGTGGAGCAAACCTGATCTATCTCCATTACTTCTTTGAGGCCATCCTCCATTAAATTGACTTCCTGCTCAATCACTGTATCCACACCAAATGTATCAATAGCTTCCACCTAGCTGCCTTTTCTCCCTTTTGGAGATTCATTACTTTCCCCATCAGGTATCAATCCTAACTCTATAGCGACAGACCACACCTTACCTTCATCACCATTCCATTCAACTTCTTTGGGCTTTTCCTCTACTTGAAAATTTGTCCACAGACCAAGGGTTATTTCTGACTTTCTCAAGCCCTAGTCTTCCCCTTCAGGTTGATCCCACTTTTTCAACATGGCTTCCAAAAAACTACTATCCTTAGTTTGAAAAACACTTTCTTTTATCAACAATAAATCTATTAGAGCATTTTTCTCCAACCCTTTCCTTTTTCTAAATGCCTTCATTCCCCTATAGGATAAAACACATCTCAACCATTTCTTCGACTTCTATCATCTGCTTCCAAATTCCTTCCCCTGATTTTAGTTCCACCATTGATGGGAGAGGATGGATCACCTGCCAAAGGATATAGATGTGAGCATACATGCTATAATCCATATTTGCTATGGCTTCATCCGCCTTAACAAAGGTTCCTAATTTATTACCAATTAGCGTTAGGGTTTCTATATCCCAAAATTTATGGGGAAGGTTATACAACCGAATCCAAACTGGTACCTCTGAAATGGTTTCTTTTTTAAGATTAAATTTCAAAGTCCAATCTTTAATAAAAAAACCTTTTTCCCCCATCAAAAGAGGGCCACTGTTAAAAATCCACTCCTTATCAATAGCACCCAGGAAAATAATAAGATAAAATCCATTGGGTAGTGCTTTTAGAATAGTTGCTTCACCCCAATGTTCATTACACCAATTCCTAACCCTTTTAAAATTCAGCCATGGGCCACTCCATTTCATAAAGAAAGCTTTTTCCTTGAACTAGGTCATAGACTCATTCCAATATGACCATCTATCATTAAGGAAACAACTGTGGTATGTTCAAGTGTAGGGTTTACCTTGTCCATTAGCTGAGGGTCTCCATGCTACTTTGGTCTCCAAAACTTCTTTTCAACATTCCATAAATCAACCGGATCGGTTAAACGTATATTTGCATACCCCCACCTATTTCTTGCAACAAAACCCTATTGATTAGATTTATCATTCTTTGAAATGTGAGAGCCTTTTCCATTATTTGTTGGAGCCTTCCATGCTTGTTGCGGTGCTCTCCAAGGTGGGTTCCACAGGTGACCTACATTCCTTTGGTTGTAAGGCCATGCGCTCTGAGATCCTCCATGCCCTCGAAATGCCTACGACCTGTGACCATCTCAAACCTTCCTTTGCTCCACCATTATTTGATTCTAGCTAGTTGTTAATGTTGCGTACACTATTATTTTCAAAAGTATAATGAAATAAAATTTAACACAAAAATACTTTTGCTAGAAACAACCCTCTCCAACCCTACACCCTCAAAATAACAATACAACAACATCCTACCCAAAAATGTTTTCACTTCTAAATGGATATTACACCACCTTCTAAAATGCAAGCCAAGTGAATAATGCATTAGATCCTTGAGAAGCGTTTTTAGTCTTAAAACATAGGTCCAATTGTTATGATTTTCTATGGGTATCTATAAGAAAAAATGACCAATCAAAATAATCAATTGCAAGTGTTTGCATTTAAGCAAAGTCAAAATAATTATCACAATCTACAAAGAATAATGAAATATTGTCCTTCACCTTCCCCTATACGACTCACAACAAACACCCCATGCAAAGTAGGAATGCTTACTAAAAAATAAACAAATATATTGCTTACACAAGAATACTTACAACTAACCATACAATCCACTATACGAGATAATTAAAAAAAAGAAACCATCAAAAGGTTTAATTCCACCAAAAGCATTTTTAGTCTTAAACTATGTACCGTATATTATCAATTTTAAAATAATAATCAAACAAAGTTTGACTAAATGCTCTTGCCAAAACCATGCCTCTGCTACCCTCCAACCTAAAACAATGCTATAATTTTTTGTCCTAGTTCCTAGGTATCTAAAAAATCCAAACCACAAAATGCCCATTACAAAGATCTAGACCCAAAACACAACTTACCTCTCTATTTACCGAAGCAAATGCAAAACTTGCAATCGTACCCATGACCCATAATTCTCCTCCATTTGAAAATGACAGTCATCAACAAGCCTTACTACAAGCATCATTATATCCCTCCTCGAAGCATATTTATTAAACATATGCACACCATAAAACAATAATTAGAAAAGATATATGATCTAATCTCACACACTCCAACATTAAATAAATGATCGCACAATAAATGTGATATGATTAAATTAATATAGTCATAAATTTTATCCAATATATACATATATATCAATATATATATATATATATATTGATATATTGATATATTTATTCATTATCTACATTTATACAGTAACATATCAGAATAAGCAATAATCAATAAATACATGCTCTTTGTTTCCTTAAATTTAACAAAAAATAATAATAACAATAGTATTTTTTTTTTCATAAATTTGATTATATTGATTGCTAAAAAATATTACATTTCAATCCATATACTGTCAAGATATCAGAAACCACCCCAGAACCATCCAAAAAACTACCCAAAACTAGACGCAGCCATCCTTAACCCAAACAAACCAGAGACCAACCCACAACTTGACAAGCAACACCATACATGTAATTCAAGCCAAACTACTAGAGAGCACCCCTACATTTATCAGAAAAAAGACTTACACCAAAACCAAACACTGCTAACCCATAAAAACCAATTACCCATCTAGCACCGTGCCCTTGGCAAGTAGGTAATCCCTGAAGAGTCGACACCAATCCACCCCTCCTAACGGCTCTAGGAATAGATGGTGCTTTAAACAAATCAACCCATACCACGACTGGTCTCGGTGACTATGCAGTGCCTCACCTTTGATGTCCAGTGTAGACACTAAAAATTGTCCTTCGCCTATGAACCCACCTTTTCATATCAATTCCTCCTACTTGTATAATTAAATATTTTTAATTATTTAATTATCTTTTAAGGTCCTAGTCCTCTATTAATTAAATAATTTTTAATTATTTAATTAATTCATTTTTTCTTTATTCTTCCCTTGATTAATTAAATAAATTTTGTTTATTTAATTACGTCACTAATTAGCCCCTTCCTTTCTTTAATTAAATAAATACTTATTTATTTAATTATTGTCATTTTTCTACTATAATTAAATAATTATTTTAATTATTTAATTATCCATTATCCTCTTCTTCTATAATTAAATAAATTTTATTTATTTAATTATTTACTAATTTGTCATTTTCATCCACTTTTGAATTAAATTATTATTTAATTTAAAAGTCAACATGTCACATGTCTTTTATAATTAAAAAATGTTTTTATTATTTAATTATTCACCTTCCCTCCCAAATTAAATAATTTTATAATTATTTAATTTTCTCCAACAACCTATTTTTCTGTGCCAACCTCATTTTGTATCATTCTTATCTTCTCTTGTCTCATTCATTTTCCACCCTTGATTGAATAATCTTATAATTCAATCTTGGCAATTAATCCTTATCATTACCCTAATTTTTCCCTAACCCTATTTCATACTACAACTTTCAGTCTTGACCATTGATTAAAACATCTTATTGACATCCAATCTCAACCATCAATCCAAATCAGACCTTATCTATAAATCAACCCTCTCATAAGCCATTTAGGGGGTTGATTCTTCAAGTATCCTTATGCTACCAAAATCATTCTTGAATCATTCATCCATTTCTATCTATCATCATTCATCTATCATCTCCATCTTAATGTTATACAGCTGAATTGAGCAACCAACATATCAAATCAATCGAATAATCCATCCATCATTATGTCTATTTGAGGCATTCAATATTTGGATTAGGTAATGCATGTTATTGTTTTATCATTTTTATTTTATCCAATTTTTTCATATACATTTTGGTGAACTTGTGAACGCCCTACCTGATTTTTGGCTCAATATTTTGAGAAATTTTGAGGAATTTTGGAGTTGGATCCTTTTTGTTGCAGGTTTTGTTAGCTTTTTGTTGCATTTTTCGCATCATTTTTGGACAAAACCATAGTTTTCAAATATTCTACCATATCTCTCAAATGGATACATATTTTTTCACAAAAAAATTCTACTAGTTGGGGACAATATCAAGATCTTCCAATCTGAAAACCAAATTTTTTGGAGCTGTTTTTAATTTTTTATAATTTTTTTGTTATTTTTCATGAAAAATCAATTTTGAGAGAAAATTAGCAATTTTTTTAGATATTTTTATATTTCTGGAGAGCTCTCTGAATTCTAGTAGGGGTATTTTCTTTATGTTTTAAATTTGGATGAAAATTAATTAGAAAAAAAAATAGATCTTTGAAAATTAAGGTTTTACAAAGATTTGCTTAATATCTGACAAATGGTTGCAGATCTTTTCACAAAAAAATTTCTACAGATTTGGGATAATGTCAGAAACCTTTAGTCCAAAAATTACAATTTTTGGACCTATTTTAAAAAATTTATAATTTTTTAATGATTTTTCATTAAAAAAATAATGTTGGGTGCAAAACAATTTTTTTCAGATTTCTTTACATTTTTGGAAAGCTCTAGAAATTTTAGTAAGGGTCTATTCTTTGTGTTTTTATTTTTGATGCAAAAAACATTTCCAAAAATCAGATTTGTCTTGACTAGCTAACCCTCTAATATTAGTGATCAATTATCTTGTTAGGGTTTTGGCTTTGTTGTTGGTTTTATGAATGTGTAGAAAAAATAAACACTTCAAAGGACAAATTGGATCAAGTGGACAAAAATTTGGAGCTAAAGAAATTCTAGGTGCACACATTCCATCTTTCATCTCTAATTATTGCTTGTCAACACACTTCAATTTGGGGCTTAAAACAAACATCTTGTTTATTGTCACATCATTGAAATTGGGCTTAAAAAGACCATTGTCTTCCATCACACATTTTGGCTTTGGGTTAAAAAGAACAAGTGCTTCCATTGTTTTCTTACACACATTTTGATTTTCTAAAGGGAAATTAACAACTGCGAGTGTGAATCAAGTGTATGTGTCCTCCAAAACACCACAGTTGGTTCACTTTTGTCATACCCTTCTTAGGAAGCCTGCTTGGAGCACACACCCCTCCAAGGGACAACCTCAATCAAGATGTGAATCCAAAGACACACATCTTTGGGAGTTGAAATCTTGTCACTCTTGGCTAAGCCCCAAAAAAATTTATACCTTTGGGAAGTGAAGGTGAAGGGTGGGTTACCCCTTTCTCCCAGCTATGTGGCAGGATTTTGCTTTCAAATCATCCCTATTCAACCATCCTAGCTTAAGACCTAATTGGCCATATCCAATTGACTAAGATTAGGCTTGTTGTTGTGTATTCAAGTGTTTTCTTAATCATAACATCTAATCCTAAAAGATAAATTTATCATTGTGTTTGGTGTGTGTGTTCATGCATTTACATGTGAGATCTTGTGTTTGATATTGTCCAAGTCAAATTTTCAATAAATATTTTCCACATCATCCAATATTTCCAAGCCAAATCATCTTAGTCATTCAAGCACTCACATACTAATCATTTTAAATCATCATCGTAGTGACACCATGCCAACATTAGAAAACATTGCACAAAAGCTCATTCACATACTTCACAAATCTCAAACAAGCCAATCACATTTAAACCAACAAACCATTCAAGGAATCCATGACATGATCCAAAAACTTCAAACAAACCAATCACCTCAAATGAAAAAACTCATAGCACAAGCCCAATGTACCTCATGGCCACTTGTCAAATCCAACAAGCACAACATCCAACCCAATCACCACATCAACAAATTTTGCCTCAATCCTATGTGTCACCTATATCACCATATCAACCTCATCCATCCACATATCATGTTGCCCCTTCATCACCTTATCCCACCTCTTCTAATGTCAACCCTCGTCCATACCAGTCCACCTCTCAACAATCATTATCCTATGCAACCCCTCCATCATTATCACAATAACAAATCATTCCACAACAAATCCAAACACCATTACAACCTCAACACATTCAACCACAATCATATGTGTCACCTTCATCATCATGCCAACCAAACCCACCTACATATCATGTCAATGCCACATCAACATATCCACCCATATCACAACAAGAATATAGGAGCCCAAGTCCACCTTGGCAAAAAAATCAAGAGCATTTCAATTCTCATGTTCCATTTGACAAGGGGAACACATTATAGTTCATGCACCCTATAAATTTATCATACCACCATCCAATCAAATTCCTATCCCTAAGCCACCATGTCCTATTCCTAATCCTAATCCTATAACACCATCCACTATCATTGTCAATCCACTATATTATCCATCTACCCATACACTTGCAAAGGATGTGATCCAATGGCTACTAGCACGAAATAGACCATCCCCATTTCAAGCACCCATTAATGATCTTACCAAAGAATCTTTGAATTCCATTCCTATTCCTCCAACCCCATCATGTAGTCTCCCCCTTTATCCTATTCAAGAGTCTTCCCCATTGAGCCTAAGTCAACCTCCATCATGTCTACATGTTGTTAACCATCTAGAACATGTTGAGCCCATTCAAGAGTCATCCCCTTCCATTTCCATTCAAGAAACCCAAGAGTTATGTCAAGATCATTATCCTAAGTATGAGGAAACATTAACCTCTCATTCTAATCAAGATCTAGGCCCATCTAATGATCCCACTCATAACATTCTTGGTCCTATTTATGATCAAGCTCCCCTCTATGATCTTACCTATGATCAAGAAGGTCATGATGATCATCTTTTCCAACTTTATGCATTCTATGGTCAAGAGCCTATCACTTCACCTATCCATGAGAAAGAAACCTCCATTGATCCTATCCACCCCCTACCTAACCCTATCCATGATCCATCAACATCCACTTTCCTTGATGAGATATATGCCTCCCAAGCACACATAGAAGATCAAAAAAATACCTTGAATCTAAGTGAATACAATGCTAATCAAGATCCCAATGATCCTCCATCACCCACTATCAACCCCATTGCAAGTCCTCCATCATATCATGTTGGTCTTTCCACCCTCATTCATGAATTTTCCTCCTTAGAACAACAACAACCATTATCATCCCTTGCTTCATTTTCTCCATCCAATAAGGAACTCGTGTCTAGTGTTCCACCTACACCTAGTCCCATTATCCATTGCATACTCCAAAACATGAACCACCAACAAGGTATTTTGGATCCCATCCATGTAAAATTCCCTCCACACTCTTATGGCCTTGGATATACACCCCAAGGAAACCAATCTCGGGATGTTGGTACTTCCTCCATGCATCGTAAGTCCACCTCCTTCCATCATAAATCCTATCATATGCCTAAAACATATGTTGGCATCCATCCTCCATCATCCTACAAATGCCAAAAGCATGTGACTATACACCTTCCACCATCAACTTTTCCACCATTGCTTCAAACTCCTAATATCCCTCCATATAATATACCTCCATTACTCCCAACACCTAATATCTCCATTATGCAATCCCCTTATCCATCCATCCATAAATATTCTAAAAATCATAATCATGACCAATCAATGCACACATTGTCTAAACAATAGGCTTCACTCATTCCACCTATCCCATGGAATTCCAATTTAAAAATTTGGATGCCTCTATTCATAAAGCCAAAAATCCTAAGGACCCTCATGCCTTAGGACATCAATGCAAAAAGTTAAAGCACAATACATCCAAAAAGCTATATAAGCCCATACCTCCAAAAGAAAAGTCCAAAAGCAAAATGGTTTGGGTCCCTAAGCAAAAATCAATCAAGTCCAATGAGGCATCCTCATCTCAAAAATCCCAAACATCCCCTTCCATCGAAAATTCCCACTTCATTCAGAAATTCCAAAAATCCCACAAGAAAAACAAAAATCATAACAATACTAAGTCTATGTGGGTACCAAAAGCACTGCATCCACCATATCCTAAGCAAACAACACCATTGCTTCCTACACCACCTTCCCATCAAAAGCTTCAAATTTTATTACCGTGTGTGCAACTGTTGGTCATGATTCCATTCCCACATACCTCCATCTTCCATATCCCATCCACTATCCTACATATCTTCCCCGTCACATCCCTATGGTCCATGCTTTTGACTAAGCCTCCCCACTCATATTTTTCATAAGTCCTATATAATCCCTATCATAATCCACTATTTTCCTCCATAATCCACATCATAATCCATTATCTACCTAATCCATCTCCCTCTCGTGCATCCCCCTACCAACATCTATGAGCACATTTTACAGGGTTCATGCAATGATATCCATCTCTAGTGGGACTATCACCTTTCATGGAACTATACACTTGAGTCCCTCCTATCCATATTCCCCTTCTCCTATCTAAAAATATAAAAAAAAATGAAAAAAATGAAAAAAGAAAAGTAAAGAGAACTCCCTTCGTCCAACGATGAAAACTTGGTAAACAGGCATCCTGGATAAGTACCATGATGAAAACTTGGCGAATGGGCATCGTGTGTAGGTTGATCTTCTATGTCACTTACACTTGGGGGAACAATGTCTTATCTATCCAACCTATCATTTTCATATCATATCATTCTATCTTAGCATCCTACCATCTTTAGCCATCATACATACCTATCATATTGAGTCCACTTATCCACCCTCCTCCTTTTGATGTTGATGAATACATAGAGGAAAAATGTTGAAACATGTTTTGGGTGTCTCTCGACATACCTCATCCTTTCCAACCCGCCATATCATTATCCTATTGTCATAAGCTTTGCCATGAAAAATCCTAAGTCTACTACCTAGAATAGGGCATGCTATTCCTATGAGACATAGTCTTTGGAGATCACATCCTTGCTCTCTTATGATGCATACATCCATTCCATCCATCCATCTATCATGAGCCTTTTATCCCTTATCATATCACCCACCCTTCCATCCATCAATCCCATCTATCTCGTTACACCTAGACTTGGTTTTCCCTTGTCATTGGTATCTAGAACAAAGGCTACCCAAATTTTCATCCATTGACACCTCAAAACATTTCAAAAATCCAAAAAAATCAAAACATTTCAAAAATTCAAAAAAAGTAAAACTTTCAAAAATCCAAAAAAATCATAAAACTTTCAAAATCCAAAAATCAAAACATTTAAAAATACACAAAAAATCAAAATATCCCCAAAATACAAAAAGGGAAAAAATCCAAAAAAAATCAAAACATTTCAAAAATCCAAGCAATAAAATCAAACCAAATCATTTCTTCCAATCAATTCTTCAAACAATTCAATGCATCAATTCAAATTCTTCAAATTATCAATCAATCAATCCTCTAATCAAATTGCTTCAATCTAAATCATTCCAATCACATCAATTCATCATATCCTTTCATCCAATCAAATCATCATATCATTCCAAACCACTTCTTCAAATCAAATCAATCGAATCAATCCGAGCAATAATCCAAATGCAAGGCAATCCTTAATCCATACCAATCAAGTTGATCAATCTTGCCAAATTATCCAATCACATCCTTTGGTCTTGATCCTAATCTTGTTGTAAACCCAATCAATCAATCAAATATCATCATCCTTGTGTTGATATAGGGATATGCCATTCCCCGCAATGACAACACTATCATTATCAATCAAAATTAATCAATCAATTACTCTTATCATTATCAATCAAAATTAATCAATCACTTACTCCATTAGTTTGCAGCTTGACAGGGCAATACCTTTGTTTGTTTTTATATCATTTGTGCATGCATGCTTGCTTGTGCGTGCGTGCGTGTTATCATTTTTATCTTGCATTTGCATCAAATCAAAATTATTCTAGCTAATATTCATATCTTGTATCTAGAGACAAGGTTGTATTACGTTGGGGCACAAGACACATCGTCACCTTGGTCCTTATACCTTGGTGCAACATGTCTAGTGTTACATCAAACATCATGGTTGTTCACTTTCTTGTAGCATAATGTATCATGCATCTCCTCCATCCACTTCCTATCTTGCATCATTCATCTTGTCCCTCCTTATCATTTCATTTCAAGAGAATA